>JAJOOR010019588.1:0-18535 GCA_036250505.1 Solanum acaule | reverse complement strand
ACATTGCTAATCTTCACTAAGATAAGCTTTGCTCTTCAAGAAAAAGAGAGAATTGGATAAGACACTAAATTAAAAAAAGAAAATTGAAGAATGATTTTGTGAGAGAGAAATGAGAAACTTAAAGAAAATTAAAAATGGACACACATTTAATGCAAATGAGAGAGCATGCTAGACATGTCATAAGTGTATATTTGAACTTTCTTTTTGGTATTAACACGTATTCCTTCACTTTCTCTTCTTTTAACAAGTTCATTTAAAAATTATTGTTGTTCACTGAAGGGCATAATCGGTAGTTTATATATATATTTGTGATGATATGCAAGTCTTTCCCTTAATATTAAACTCCGTGCCAAGTCAAACCAGGTCACTCTTTGTGAAACAGAGGGAGTAATAGATAAATAGCCCAATCACTTTTCCAGAGGCCAGTCCACCCATGCATTTTGTGTTGGTGATGCAGTCCCACTATAGCAGGTGAATTTTCCTTTTTTCTGCCGTAGTCCCCCAAACAAAGTCCTTCTGCACTTTATTGATTGTGTCGATTATTTTGGTGGGGAGCTTGATGTACTGCATCACATGGAAAGCAATGCCGTTGAGGGTAACTTTTGCAAACATGATCCTCCTAGTTAGGTTTAGGAACTTTGTTTTCCAACCTGCTAGTCTTCTCCTTATAATGTAATGGAAGTCAACATTAATAGGTTTCATGTGAAAAATTAGAAAGCCAAGGTACTTCCCGAAGGACTCAAAAACACATATACCTAAAATGCTTGAACAAGTGTCTCAATCATGACTGGTACAATTTTTTGAGAAGATAGTTTTGGAATTGGAGTGGTTTATTGATTGACGTTTCAAAGACACTTCATCCAATTCTAAGTGTCAACGATCGTTAGTCAGTATATAACCCAACCAAATGAGTTGGGATCGAATCGCACATGGAGCGGTACGTGTTTAAGATTCAATTGAGAAGTACAAATATGATCAAATCAGTCATAGGAATAGAAATTATCAGATAAAGACATTATTCAAATCAGGGGGTGACACGAATTCAAATGGGGGGTTTTGGTTTGAAATTATCAATTACAAATAGTGGTTATCAATACGAAATAACAATAGTGAGATGGGTTCTTGGGATATGATTCGATTATAGGCAAATGAGTAATTGCAACTATTAGAACGTAGCTAGATATTAGTGAGTAAGCTAGACTATAGAGGAGGTAAACTTTCTCTCGAACAATTTACCCCGAATCAAGTTGATTTCTCTCGAACATCAACAAGCATGCTAAATAAGAATAGCCCAAACCTTAGTCCATTCACTCTCTCGAGCTGAATGTGTGGAAAAAAGGTTAGGATTCACTCTTTCGAGTTGAACCCATGACAACCCAATACCCACAGACCATCAATCAATAATCTTAGTTTTAAAACCTCTCTATCGAGCAAGCCAAAAATACAAGAGTATAATTGCATTTGCAACTACAATTCTTAAATTAAACCACAATTAATTATTGAACTCACTTCTAAATAGCATTTAAACTAACAATTAGCAATACCCATAAACTAAATCAGCCCATAATCACACTCCAAGAATTGAGGTTTTAGCTAGACATCATATAAAGATAAAAATCGTTACCAAATTGAGTTTCCATCAACTCGGTAAGATTGATTTCGTCTTTACAATGGTTCAATTCGAAGAATCTCAAAGACCCACTTCCAATTTTTCAAAAGTGAAAAACTTCAATTCTTCAAAGCTAAAGGAAAACTAGAGAAAACTTGTTTCACAGTTCAAAACTTAATAATAGACTAAGAAATTATGATATCAGATACTACACTAAATGTTCAAACATGTATTTATAGTCACCAAAAATGTGATGTGAAGAGTCACTCGGCGAAGTAAGTCGGGCTCGCTGAACCACTCGGCAATTCGCCCTTTAGTCATTTCCATCATCCTTCTGCCTTGGCATTCAACAACCTCAAGGTTTGTAACTTTGGGCGACCTAACTTTGCATCGCGGAACCACTCGGTGATCCGCCGACTGCTCCTTTCTCTCGCCAACTTGGTTATTTCCTTCAGGGCTTGGCACACTGAAACTTTAGGCAGTCAAGTAGCCATTCGGCGACTCGCCAAGTGGACTTGGCAATCACCAGACTTGCCTTTCTTCATTCTTTCAGCCTGTTTTGTTCCTTTTTGCAAATTAGTGTCCTTGCTTCATTCCTCAATCCATATACCTGAAAATTAAGGGTTTTACATCAGTTATTGACACAAAATAAGTATTTTAGGACACTAAGTCTATATAAATAAAGCCCTAAATGAGTCCAAATCTCAGATTCATCATTTACTCTATGATTGCAGAAGGCATGAAGGATGTTATTATTGGTATTGCAATTCTTTTGATCAACTTTGGCAAAAAGGCAAAGCTCATCAGCAAAGAAGAGATGAGAGGCTTTGGGACCCTTTATCGAAATTTTGATGGGGTTTCAGTGCTTGTCATTGACAGCCTTGTCGATATTTCTCGAAAGTCTTTTCGTGATCATGATGAAGAGGTAGAGAAACGTGAGATCCCTTTGACTGATTCCTCCTGAAGAATGGAAATAATCAGTTTCCCTCCAATTGACAAGGATGACTATGAAGGTAGTGGTGTAAAAGGACATAATGAGCTTGGACAGATTGGTAGAAAGGTTGAAATAATGGAAGGTGTCCCTAATGTAAGACCATTCCAGCTTATACAATTCCTTTTTAAGGTCTATATTTAAGATCTTGTTAGGGCTTTCACATTTCATTTTTTCATAGCGGGTAAAGTATTCTGAACGATAATGGAATTGTTGGAAGCACTTTTATTTGAAAGGAATCTAGTTTGACTCGGGCCAATAATGGAGGAAAGAATGGGCTTGATACACTTGATAATAATTTTGGTCACAAACTTGTAGTTGGTGTTGCAGAGGCCTATGGGCCTGTAGCTTCTAAGAGTTGGAGGGTTGGGACTTTTAGGGATGAGACACATGAGGGTATAGTTGTTATTAGGAGGCATAGAGGAATCTTCGAAAACATTATTGTAGAAGGTAATTGTTTTCTCCTTAATAATGTTTCAGTATTTTTGTTAGAACATGTGGTGGAGCCCGTCCAGTCTTGGGGATTTAAGGAGTGAAGAATTTTGAGGATTTCATTATCTTTAAAGGGGCTGTAAAAACTCTATCAGATTAATGGAGAGAGCATAGGGCAGATCTATGTTGATTGAGTAATTTCTATCAGAACTAAGATGTTCAGTAGTATAGAGGTTCTTGAAGAAACAGGTAATGTGGTTTCTTATATGGTCTTGGTCCTCTATTTGGTTTCATATGTTGTCCTTGATAGAAACTATGCGATTCCTCATCCTTCTTTGAATGGTGGTTGTATGGAAAAAGTTGATATTGACATCACTAGCACATAACTAATTAATTCTTGATTTAGTCCTCCAGAAGTCTTTTCAGCTATTAGGAGGTTAACATAAAATCCTTTAGGAGGGTGGATTCGAGCTCCTATGGGAAAGGGCTAAGATGGAAGCTGGGGGATTTTTGAATTCCATCCAATCTGGCAAGGATTCTTCTCATTTTTTAGAAGATGTTGCCAAAGGTTGTATTATTCCATTTGGTTGATTACTTTTATAAGAGGTGAAGGGTGTCTGCACCACTCTTCTTTGTCCAGTAAAGTGCTACTCTTTCTCTGTTATTTGTGACATTATTTTATATGTCTTAAGAATAATATTATATACTTATATTAAATTTAAAATTTGACTTAATCATAAATATGAATAGTTTTGAGTGAATTATATATTAAAGGAAAAAATGTCAAAAAATTCCTCAACTTTTATTTATTAGTTGATTTTACCCTTACCGTTAAAATAAAGTTATTGATCTTACCCCTACCGTTAATAAACTTATCATCCGTACCCCATTCTTGGACAAAAATTCCTAAATCAACTAAAGTAACCCGAATTCTTTTAAACAACACATTCCCATTTAAAACCCATGCACGATCCCTCTAAAAATACCCACATAATCTCCTAAATTGATTTCAATCAAGTATCCAGTCACTCCTTTAATTTAAATCCAACCCCACCCATTATAATAAATACTCCAACTCATACCAAATTAAACCTCCAAGATGACCAACAACATGGTTAAAATATTGACATTGAATTGGATTAAACTTTGAAGAGATCGATCTGCAACGGTTTCCAACTAATTTCATGGATAGCCATTGAATTGGAGTTGAAGCCTTTTCTTCCTTTTCAATTGCAACTGAAGTTTGAATAACCAATTATTCCACCATTTCAAAAAAGAAAAGAAAAAAAATCTTGAGTTTGATTTGAAAATTTGGAAGTTGCGAGTTATAAATTTGTTGTGAATGGATTTTGTTTTGATCTACTTTTGATGTTGATATCGTTTCATGGTTATCTGTTGATTTGGAGAGGATCAATTTGAAAAAGGCAATCCACCATTGAATTTCAATCTAAGGTCAAATTTGAAAAATTGAATTGCTGCATATGAGCTCCATTTTGGGTGAATATTATTGCAAAAGATCGAAAACTTCTCGGAGAGTTTATGTATGAAATTCGAAATAATTTTGTAAAGAATTTCATGTTTTTGAGGTGAATTTCTTTGAGAGAGTTATTTAGATCTAGTCCATGATTATGTTGTCCAATGTTGAAGGATGCGTAAAGGAAATAGATCACCACCATCATTTATGAGATTTTCTGATAACTCATTCTTGATAATTAAAAAAAAACTTCAATTTTCTTATTTGTTGTTCGAATCCTCGGAGATGATAATCTTGAATGACTTGATTGTCATACAAGAACATAAGTGGACTTTGGATATTCTAATTGCATGGTGGCACACTCGACAAAAATAATGAAACATAGTTCTTGGTTTGGATAAACTTGAAAATTATATTTGGGTTCTTATAACGGTGGTTGATTTTTGGATCTAATTTGATTTGAGTTTTGATTTAATGAGTTGGGGTCGGGTTAGTTGAAAATTTATTTTAACGGATAATTTTGATTGAAATTGGGTAATTGAAATCATTTGGGAGATTCCGTCCAAATCAGGGGTATATGTGTTAAGTTTGTAGACGGCGAGTGCATGAATAACTTTATTTTAACAGTAAAAGTAAAATTAACTAATAAATGAAAGTTGAGGAGTATTTTGACCCTTTTCCTTATATTAAACGACTTAAAACGTTGAGAGGAGATAATATCTACAATTTGGAACTATATAGAGAAAACTACAGTTGGTCGGAAAAAAAAGGTTATAAATGGTAGCAATGTATAAATAATGTATACACATGTCTAATTACATAATTATACATTATATATACACGTTATACACTATTTATATAATATCGATACATTACATTATACATATACATGCCACCGTTTTTGTTGAAACTATTTTTTTCACCCGTACAATGTAAGAAGTCCAAAACACAATTGACCATCAAATTAAAGACCATTACATTAACATCAACCAGCTAATTTTTTTTTTTACCCAAAATAGTGCTTTTAAAAGGAGTTCCAAGAATATACTGAATTTATTTTGAACTTATGTCCCTTTTGAGATGTTATACAAGTTAAATGTTTAAAAAAAAAGATGTTTGTCAATCTATCCTGACATAAACTTAACCAGACTCGAATTTTGTTCAGTCTCAATAAGTCTGAACTACAACTACTGCTATTGATACAAATAATCTAGCCAGGACTATATTAATTAATTTTCATGTATGAATTCAAGTTTCTCTTTTTCCTTTAATTAATTCATATGTAATTGATTGTTGATTGATATTTGTAGATATCAAGTCTATCCTAAAAAGAAAGTGATTTTTCTTCTAATTGTTGTTCCATTAGTAAGTACATTACTTTCATTTCTACTACATAAAATTGAGAATGCTAACGAGTTCAAACACCCTCATTATATATACGTAACAGAAAAAAGCTAAGCAAATACAATTTTCATTCAAGAGAACTAAAATAAGAAATCTAATTAAAAAAGAGCTTAGCTTTAGCTCAAATTTGAAGTATATACTATGAAATTAAATAATGTGGATGTGCGTACGTATTATACGATTCTCTATCTAAAGTGTATCATATACAATTTGATAATAATTTATTTAATCTAAGATCTCTTGAAACCATTTTGCAATGGTGAATTTGGAGTTAATCTCTTGTGTATAGTTGTTTCTGAGTGAATGGTTGGCGATGAAGGAGTACTTCTTCTATTATGATGATGATGATGATGGTGTTGTTTTTGGTGATGATGATGTGGACTAGCACTACTTTCTTTGACCTTCACTTCCTGTTGATCATCTGTTGGAGCTGTGTACACAAATGTTACCATTGAGTTATCTTCATAGTCCTTTAAAGGTTCTAAAGTTGTCACCACATTACTCATATCTGGTCTAGCTTTTGGCCTATGGCTTAGGCATTGATAAGCTACTAATGCTGCCTTTTGAACTCCTTCTTCTGAGTACATGCCTTCTAACCTCGGATCCATTATTCTACGTAGTTTTCGAGGATCTTTCAGTTGTGGTCTTGCCCAATCTACCAAGTTTTGTTCTCTATGTGGACGACCTTTGTCTACAGATCTTCTACCAGTTAGAAGCTCCAAGAGTACTACTCCGAAGCTGTATACATCACTAGCTGCAGTCAAATGACCTACACAAATATGAAATGATATTAGAATACAATAACGTTTAGATGAGATGGTCACATACTGAATAATTACCTGTCATGATGTATTCAGGAGCAGCATAGCCATGTGTTCCCATGACTCGAGTTGAGACATGTGTGTCATCTCCTTCTGGACCATCTTTTGCAAGTCCAAAATCTGAGAGTTTAGCAGTGTAATCCTGTTGAACAAAACACAACAAGGAATAAATCAATTACAGCTAGTTAATTATAGGGTTTTAATTTACTCAAAATAGCATAGCACAATATATATTGAAATTACTACTTACGGAGTCTAACAAAATGTTTGAAGCCTTGAAATCACGATAAATGACAGGTTTTTTAGCTTCATGGAGAAAAGCAAGACCTTTGGCAGCACCAATAGCTATTTTCATCCTCGTTGACCATGGAAGTGATACTGAATATCCTGCAAATAATTTTTAAAAAGTCAGTAATAACATCCTTAAGTTAAAAAATTATATATATATATAATTTTAAATTTTAACTTGCATCCGTTGAACATTTTTCTATTTATTTTATAACAACTGACATATAAGACTTTCTACGTACAAAGCCGATAGTTGCTTTGTAACTAAACTTTAGTTGACCTACTCCTTTTCGTAGGGTCGGAATAAAAGTGTGGTACAACAACCACCCTCAATTTTCACAAAAATTGACTTCTTCATATTATTAAAATCCTTAATTACTTCCCTTCTTCATCAAATTGATCAATATTAAAGAATTAACAAACATAAAAAGTAATTACTTTTAAATTAGCTAGTAACGTAGATTAATGAGTAAAAAAAAAACATACTTCTAAAAAGTTGATTCTCCAAGCTTCCTCTAGGCATGTATTCATAGACTAGCAATCTGTTATCTTCTTCACAACAATATCCAATCAACTTCACTAGATGTGGATGCCTCAATTGTCCAAGAAATATCACTTCTGTCTGTTCACAATAATAAAATAAAAAAAATGTCACGTTTTAATAAACATAATAATATATCATATCAGGTCAGTTAAAAGATAATAATTTGTACGTACCAGCCATTCTCGATGACCTTGTGAACCATCTAAATCGAGGTTCTTAACAGCAACAGGCTGAGCTTTAATAGCATTAGGTCTAAGTTTATCATCAATGAATCCTTTGTGAACTGGGCCGAACCCTCCTTCACCGATGAAATTACTAGTGGAGAAGTTTTGTGTGATCACTCTAAGTTCTTGTTGCGTAAAGGCATGAATATTTGAACCAGCAAGAGAGATCGAAAGATCTGATGATATAGTTGAAGAACTAATATCCGATACAGGAATCCCATGGAACGAAAGTTGTTTTGTAACGGAGACTTTTACTATTTTTGGATTTTTTTTCGGATTTTCGTGTGATTTAATACAGCTAGGAACAAGTGATTCCCATCCAATCTTCATCACTGTCATTTATTGTTGTAAGTTAAATAAAAATACTTCGATTCGATGATCAATATCTATGTGTTTGGAATGTTGTTGTTGTGGAGAAACTAGAAAAAAAAAATCAAGTTTTTTTAGATTTGGATATGGGAATGGAAGAATGGTTGGCTAAGGACTTTATATGGAGAAAGTAAAGTTGTAATATTCAAAATATATCCAACTGCTTTTGCTACCAGACACCAAGAAAAAAGTTTGGGAATACCTTTTTATATATGTCATTCTGATATCATGCACTGTTTAATTTTCTCTATTTCTATATATAAAAAATAATTGATTATTTAAGTGTATATATTTAATTTGTAGTTGATATATTCTTGCGTTCCCATAGTATTTAATTTGTTGTACGTGTTTTCTAATATTTTGACGGGTCCAATATATGGATATATCATATTACTATTCTTCACAAGTGTACAAGGACGTGGAGATAAAGTTATACTCCCTCCCTCTCATTTTATGTCTCGTATAAAATAATTCTTCGATATTTGTGTGATTGAAAATCATTTCATTAAAGATAAAAAAGGTATTTTAAAGTTAAATTATTCATAATTATAGTAAGATAACATTCTTTTGGACGGAGTAAAAATAAGAATGTCATATAAAATGGAACGGGGAGCGTATGATTAAGAATAAAGGTGTGGAATAATATTAGTGAAGAAGTGGACAAGGGCAAAATAGGGAGTTAAAAAAGATTTAGTTGAATGGAAAATGACTTGGCTGACCCCACCATTTATGTTTGACTTTATTTAAATTGGATATATTATTACTTGATTTTTTAGGAAGCTTTGGAAGAAATATCTGTTTCCAGACCTTCTACATTTGTTTCCATTTTCCATCTGTAAAGTGAATTCATTCCGACTTGTTTGACCTCCTTTTAATTCTTTTATTTATTCACCAAATATTTTTCTTAAAAGATTCATTGTAAAGGATATAAATCTAAAAATTCGGGATTCAAATATCAATTGAGACCAAAAAAGAAAAAAGCACTCAAAAGAGTCCTTTCGTATAAGAAATCTACTTATTTAAGTTACATTTTCTAAAATTTGTTTTTATTTGTCTACTTTGATTTTGCATGCTTTTAAAAAAATAATGATTAATATAAATATTTTGTCGTAATAGGTTTATTAATTTATGGAAAAAACTTACCATGCTAAAAGTGAGAATGAGTTTAATATTGTCGGTAAATCATGAAAAAAAAGTATTTTTCTCTTCATGCTATAAGTGACGAGTAAAGGAATGAACGGAGAAGTACAATATTTGATTGCTACTTAGGAAAATGTTATTATGATATAAAATTATTATCATTTTCTCTGTAGCGGTGTAGCCACATAGTCGAAAAATTATACTATGTATATAAAAAGTAACACAAAGTATATAGGTAAAAAAATATTGTTCCTACATACATATTAAATATTGAATATTCTTAACAAAAAATCTTATTTCGCCACTGCCCGTATAACTAATATATGTATAAGTTATGAGGAATTTTATTTTTTGATTTAGCTCTGACTAAATCCGGATCGCGCTCTATAGGGCCCATTCGGAGGGGCGCTCCCAACAAGATTTTCTCCATACCCAGGGCTCAAACCCGAAATCTTTGGTTAAGGGTGAAACACTCCCAGCAGTGCACCACAACCCATGTTGGTAGTTATGAGGGCATTGATGTACTCTCTTATGTGCGAGCTAAGTAAAAGATGGAATAACTATCACTTGCATAATTCTACCTGTCTATCAAATGACCTCTTAAGTTATTCTTTCATCAATCTAAATTTGGATCGAGAAATTTAATTAATTTGTGTCTGTACTGATAAAAGATAACAATAAAATGATTCAGACACCATATATATATATATATATATGACAAATTTTGTGGTGAGATTTTTCAAATTATTTGTAGTGATATTTTCTGGGAAATATACGTACAACTTACTTTTCTAGTAATAAATAATAATTAAAAAATTGCATGAAATCTTGTGATTCCGGTTTGGCCCATTCTCCCAGAGCGTTTCTACGCCGGGGTTCTTTGATTTAATCAGCCACCAATAATAATTAATATATGCTGTTGAAATAGCTAATAAGGACAAAAGTTATGTCTTACAAAAAACTTTAAAATAAAGCACTAATTTGGACAATTACATATGTTTTAATTGTGTGTTACTTTCTTAGAATTTGCTAGGGCGGCCTGTTTAAGGTTAATGTAATTTGAAATATGCACTTAGCCATCACATGGTAGAAATAAATAAGAATATATATATAACCTCAACTATGATTATTGAAGTGTTAACTAATAACACAGGTTTATCACACCTACGTAAAAAATAAAGAATTATCGATAGACAAAATTTTATAGTTAAATAACAAAAATTCATGTGCTCATGTTAATTCTATTTAGCTATGGATTAGCAACGTACACATTATATAAAAAATTAATTAGTTCGAAGCTATTTAGCGATGAATTATTAGAAATTATCGATAATTAATTCAATATTTTCTTGTAGTGACACATGCGTTGAGATCACTTTTACTTAATTTGGAGACACAATCTATAAAAGAGTAATTATTAGTACTATCCTATTGACATATATTTTCGACTTGATGATTAAGTCTAATATAATCCACCTAATTAGTTAATTAAAATAACTCAAGTAATGTAAGGTATTTTATTTTAAAATCTTTATAAAATACACACATTAAATGGCAACTTTGTCATCAAATGGTCACAATTTCAAAACACAAACAAGTTGGATCACCATTTGCCTCTTAATTTTGTTACAAAAATTATACTTAAGTCTAATTGCCGTTGATTTTGATGTATGTTTTACTTATTACTAAAAAATAACAAAAAAATAAATAAACTCATGGCCTAAGATATACTAAATAATTGTAAGACTTATTACATATATTTCTCATATTAATTTAATTCTATTCCAACTTCTAGAAAGATCCAAAAAATGTTGTGATTAAGTTATTTAACAACCATTGGTCATGGAGTTATACTTGCCTATCTAAATATAATATATTATTGGAGCAGGTTTAATTAGTAGAACTAGATAAAGATTTCTTTCCTAATACTCCAATTAAATTATGTATATAGTATAGTTTTTTTTTTTAAAAAAAAAATAGTGGTAGGGGTATGAGACACGCTTTGTTTGCAATGATTTAGTCAGAGGTCAAAGCATAAATACTGATTTATCTAATCTATCTATCCGCAAGGACTTGGTAAGCAAAAGGGTAGGTTTGTTACCATAGTGGTTGGTTTCATCTTCTAGAAGCTTAGCTCATAAACCAAAATCATAATTTATTGGTTTGACCTTTGTTTATATTTTTTCAAATTTTTATATAATGGAGTACCATCCTATCATATGATTTATGTGCCAGAAAAATCGTAGGTTAACTAGCATATAATTATGCATAAAGTAAATAAAGAAAGAAAAATAATATAATGATTTAATGAGATTTTGTTAAGTCTAATCCTCTAAGTAAGCTGAAGCAGAGAAAGTTTTTTATTGTGAAAAAGAGCAAGTGTATAATGCTTATGAGTCCTTAACTATAACATATATATATATATATATATATATATATATATATATATATGATAGGAGCGGAGAATACCATTCTATCAATAATAAGAAAAAAATAGTAATTTCAGTTTTAAATAGCTCAAGCTTGGAAGCAACCTGCTCTCCATCGATAGGCGAGAACAGTCTTCCTCTTTCCTTCGGTCCATATTTCAAAGCTAGCAAAAAGTTCGAGCCTTCGGGATCTCTCTTGAACAGTGGTTGGTCAATTTTTTTCTTCTGTTGATGTTGAGACTGATGCTTTAACTGTCTCCCATATCATTCGATAATAAAAATCCACTAGTTACTTTGTCGACGCTAAACTCAACAGATCCTTAAGTAATTTCAAATTAATATGAGAAAGGTTCCCTCAATTCTATAAAGACAAATATCTTATTCTTTACCAAATCTATTAGATGATTAAGGGTTTCCTAGATATCCAATGGACAAATTCAAAACATAATTAATAATTTATTTAACACTGAATTTACCAATATAAAATATACATATTTAATTGCAATACTACAATAGTCCAACAAAGCCCACCACAATAAACAATTCTAATATTTATTTTCTTATACATTTTAATTAGTCTATAATGTTTAATTAATCAATAAATAATTGCGATATAACTTGTATACCCAATGCATACTCTGATTATACCTTTCTTATAATATACTGAGTATACATCATTGCAGTCAAATTAACTCTGTTTTAGTGGGTAATGTTTGTTTGAAAATTTCATAGTTGATAACCTGTAATTATAGTGAGATAATGTTATATATGTTTATTGATATTTGACATTAGACCAAATTTAGTTGTTATGCAAAAGTATGAAAAAATATAGTTTAATGAATTGTGTATCAAACAGAAGAAATATATTTGTTAGCCAATATAACAAAAAAAAAGTACAAATTAAAAAAAGGCAAATATCGAAGTTATGATCATAACTGATGGACATTATTTACATATATTTTATTTATTTTTTGGATATTTGGACTTGAAATTACAATGTGCATGACATTAATGATAATTACCATAAATATTTTAATATTTTATTATTATACCATATATTTCTTATAAATGTTATTATACAATATTTGAGTATGACTGTTATAAATAAGTTACATAGAGAGTACCGCTATAACAAGTATCAGTAAAATATAACATGAAAAGTCTATTTTGGAGAAAATCAAGACATTATACTAAAATATTATTATAACAATTAACTGTTATAACAAGACTTGACTGTATTACTATTAGGTGATTGAAATTTGTTTTAATCGACCGACTAAAAATGTCACAATGCTTATTGAGTAGCATGGCTGCTTGGGATGTTGAGTTCAATCGATTAATGTTATCAAACCAAACAAATTGTGGTTATTCTAGATGATGAACCAATTAAGTCATATTATGATGAAGTATAGAACAAAGAAATAACAATAATAATAAATATTAGGTACGACCAAAAGATAGTAGGTATATAGGACCATGGACATCATCAACATGATGTTGTTTGTAAATTGTAATCACATCGTGAAAAATTTATTAAATTTATTTGACAAAAGGTCTCTTAAATTAGGACATATTTTTAATTATAATGTACAATATTATATGATGAAGTGGTAGGTAGATGTGGAGCCAGCTATATATTTTCTAAATTCTTAGCCATCACTTTGCAAAAGTCAGTCAATAGCCATTATATTTATTGTATTAGATTTCTTATACTATCGGTTAATTATGTGATAAAATTGGAAAGAAAATTGAAATGTTATCAACCATAGAATTTGGAAAGCTGCTGATCTTACTGAAGTGAGGTCAGAGTAAAAACTTTCTTCGTCTCAATTATATTTTTAATTTGATACAAAATTTAAGAAAGACAAAAAAGCAAGTATTGTGTTATTATTTTTTAGACTGACTAGAAAAAAGTGTTAATTATTCTAGGAATGTGAAAGAGAGAAATTGCTTCCTTCTACCATTAAGACGATATTTAGAACTTTAGAAGACTTTCTGCTTAGGGGGAAAGAGTGTTTTTAAACATTTAAAATAAAACAAAATAAACTATTGTTTCGTAATAATATTAATATAGAATAATTTTATAGACAGTTCTCTTGATTTAGTTTCATAACATTAATATCTCTTGTTATTTGCAATATTACAGTTATCTCTTTTGTTTTAATATAGTTGTAATAACTTTTAAACATATTTATTATTAACATTAAAAAATATGATCTTACTAATTTACCCTTTCCATTATACTCTTTTACTCCTATTATATTTTTTTTATAAAAAAAAAACACATCTTTTTCAAACACGAACCTCTCCTAATGTTTTCTTTTCAGTGACATGTATTTTATACACCAAATAACCACATTATTTTAGATTGCTTAAAAAAAAAAAAATCGAATCGATCAACACGAAGTCTACGGTACTACAAAATATTTAAGTTTTAATCAGTGCAATAACTAATTAAACGAAGAAATTATATATTGAGTTTCGAAGAATTATAACTCCAACAATTTGAATTATGCCCTGCCAAAAAAAAAAAAAAAAAAAAACAAACAAAAAAAAGTTTTAGATATTTCCTCATTGTATATAGAAGGTCTTTTTCAAGAATATCAAAGTCAAGATTCTTGATATTTCTTCAAATGAAGTGCCCAATAATGTCAAAGTCTTCCCTATAAAATCAATACTTCTTCTCTGGTTATTGATGAATTGTTGAAGAAGATTAAGGCACAACCTCTAGATGTAAGTTTCTTTGTTTTATATTTAAAAAGTATTCAAACTTATTATTAAATAAAAGTGTGTATTGTAAGGGGAATATAGTCGGATTATAATTTTTTTCTAATATCAGTGATTATAAGTTAAAAAGGTTATAACAAAAAAATCAAAACAAGAAAGACCTTTGGTAATGTATATTGTGTTCACAGGTTGATTTGGATCGGTTATTGGTTAAAACCAAAATCAAATCAAGTTAATTGGTTTTAAAATTATCAAAACCAAACCAAACCAAATATAATATACATTTTATCAATTTAGTGATTATCGATTTCGATTTGATTTGATTTGGTTATTAGATTATTAACCATACACAAAAATAAAAGAACAATTCATTCAAAATTATTATTATAAATTCATGCTTATTCTTTAATCTATTCGATGCAGTATTATTTTAAAATAAATATTGTTACTTAAGGACAAATTTACGAGTATTACGAAATTCGATAAAAAAAAATAAAATTAATAAGGGACCCCATTTAATAATTCAAAAACAAAATAACTTTAATATCGTACAATGCTTTGAATTTATTGTTGCTTTTATTTATTATTTATTTATTTATTCAAGAAAATTCTATTTTATATTCAACAGTAATATGTATTTGAATTTGAGTTTTAGTTTAAACTAATAATATACATATATAGTTCAATCACACTTGAATACTATTACCAGTCTAAACTAGTAATGTTTATACTTTCCTAATCAATCGTTTTATTATAAGTTCAATAATTTTTTTGATGATATAGCACTACTACAAGGAATCAATTACTAAAGAGCCAATTCGGGATTTGATCGTCTAGACTTTAACAAAGTTTTGGACTATTCTATATATATTGTAATTAGCTTGATTTGTACTGAGCTCAGTTCGACTTAATTTGTATTAAGCTCAATTGGTCTAGGCTTGACACCAAGGTGAAGCTACAATCAAGAAAAGATTTTAACTTTTCACAAATTTCACTTGTTATAAAGAGTTATTTTGTTGGTAACATAATAATTTTTGGTCAATGAATAATATTGAAATATTAGGTTATACTATGTATTAGAGCCGCAATTATGGTTACTGAATGTCAAAAAATAAGATGAACAAATACAATAAAATTACAACTACCATACCTTATTAGTGGAGTTG
The DNA here is from genome assembly GCA_036250505.1 of Solanum acaule. NCBI lineage: Eukaryota > Viridiplantae > Streptophyta > Magnoliopsida > Solanales > Solanaceae > Solanum > Solanum acaule. The sequence continues at coordinate 2,917 of JAJOOR010019588.1, read as the reverse complement.
CACCAAACCCTTGTCAATTAATCAAAATTAAGTTTTTTTTTTTTTTTTATCTTCTATTGACTGCATTGTTACGTTGGTCTATTGTCGACTTTTATTCTGTTTCATTTTCATAGCAATTGAATCATAGCAAAACAAGTTACGTACCTATGTATACGCAGATCGATAAAGCAATCTAATGTTTAAATATTTCTTCTTCTTTTGAATGGTCCATAATTCATTTGGCTTCTCACTCATTATTTATCGACACAAGAGCGTATCTAGGCAATGGTGTAAGCCATCCTTCGTCGGAAAATTACGTTGTATATATATGTCAAATTCTATATATATTTAATGGATATATATTTAAAGTTGGACACCCTTGATAAAAGTTATACCTTTGACGCAGTGATAATGTATATCCATTTGAATGAAGGAGTTTCAGGTTCTAACCCCAAAATAACACAATATTTATTTTTTGTTTTATTTTGACAGCCATTATTCTTGGACACTTGGGTGGCTTCTCATTTAGGTTCTCCTCTTCAGATCATTTATAGGTTAAATATATGAATTTAACCTTAACATACCATATAATGTAGTGATAATTAGATACACCCCTCAAAGTGAGGTCAGAAATTCAAATTTTATATCTATATATTCTTTCTTTATTTGGTTTAATGTTTCAAAATTTTCGAGTTCTGACGCATTGAAATTTCTAATTTTTCTTTTATCACCTTAAACTTTTATATGATTAAATCAAATAGGTATATTAAATATAGTTCAATCGATCCCAATACCTTATTAAATATAGTTATATATGTAAAAAAGAAATTATTATTTTTAAAGATAAAAAAAATTTGTGGACCTGTAGTTTTAAAAACTAAATGGGTTCATAATTGATAAGAACCTAAAGATCGAATCTGTTAAATTTATTTCTTAAATCTACCTCTTTGTATTAGTGAAATCATCATATTAAAATTCTAGATTCGCCTATGTATTGAAGGGGTGTCTAGGATGTGGGTATCACTAATCGTCATGCATGCCTTTTTTTTTTTTTTTTTTTTTGTCTTATTTTGTGATAAACATTCATTTGTTGCTTTATTGGAGAATAAAATTCATTGAAATTGAAAAAGTGAAACATACAATTATCATATCTATAGGACATTTGTATTGGGTAAAGAATATCTTGAGTACGTGGTAGAATAAAGGTGGACATGTGAAAGCAATATAAAGAATGCTTAGGAAATTTATTAGGTGGAGTGAAATGGTCTCGAAGATGTGTTTGAGAAAGATCGACCTTAATTACCCTCTCACGTGTTTTTTTTCTTAAGAACGGAAGGATTTTATTTATTTAATAATAAAATTTATCCATATAAAAGAGGAACTAATTAATTTAGTTCCCATAGACTATCTCTTTCAAGTGCGGATGAAACAAACAAATGAGATGCTTAAAAAATATAGAGATACTATTTGTTATACATATTCAGATCCTTTAATTTCCTTCCTTATACTGCTAGTAGATCTGCTACTGAATTAGCCTCCCTTGATATGTGCTCCATCGATGATCCCTTCATTAGTTTTACAGTGATCTGTAATCGGCATATATATGTGAGTATTGTTATTTAGATTATTGAGTAATACCTGGGAGTCAGTTTCCATATGTGCAAAAGAATAACATTTAATCTTTTGACCAGGTTCAGGCTATGGAGTAGAGCTAACAATTTTGCATGGTGGAAATTTTACTTGGACATTCTTTTCAAAGAGCTAATAATGATTTCGGCTAATAATGATATTTTAAGAATGTAATATAAGTTTGTAATATAGTTTAAGAATGATTTTGATCTAACATCTCTCTAGTTTTGCTTACTCATTTTAACTAAGAAATAAGTTAGCATATTTAATCACTTCACCTAGATTCATATTAATTAAGTAATAATTGATTTACATTTAATTTATTTACATGTCTTAAAACAAGATTTACATGCTAATCATATAGCTATTTTTTGTTTAACAAATGCATCCGCACTTTATCTATCACGTAATCCCCACATAATAAAGGAATTCGACAAGAACACATATTTGTGGACCTCAAAGGATGCTTGACACCTTTCTTTTGAAATAACTTAAACCATTTTTTGATTTCTGGTTACGTAAACTAATAACCGAGTTATCTGTAATTTAGTTTAATATGGTGCGCTAACGCACCTTAATTCGTTAGGTGGCACCATTTTTATCCTAATAGAATTGTCACGTTGATACCTTCTTTCGTGAGGAAAATGAGGTGCCACCTATTATCATCAATTTAAAATCTCACTTACTAACACACATTTATCTATAAATTACACTGAAAAATAGTTTGTAATCCAATATAGATGAAAATTTAATATTGGATTATGATAGACAACTATAAAGAACACTATTATTGTTGTGAACAATTGGCTCACTAGACATTTTGGATACAAAATGGTATATATCAACTTCAAAATATAGGAGTAGATTGAAGTATAGGAGATGGATGAATAGTTCATCAGTACACTCCTTTAATAGAGTTTTGAAGAGCTTTGAGAAAATAGAAATTTGATGAAAAAGTGTCATACAATACATTATTTTTCTCCAATATAAAAATAGATCAAATCAAATACAAATATAATGAAAAAAAACGTATAAAAACATGCAAACATCAGGATTATGCCCTAATTTTAAATACTCAATTACTGCGCTATTTGAGTTTATATATATGACTTAATATTCATTAACTTTGAGTTATCTATACATATGTAGTTTTTGTCAACTTACTTTATACTTATAATTTCGATCACTTTTTAAAAAAATTAACCATCATTTAGATTTCGAAATCTATGGAGTTTTTTTTTTTTTCCTTCTTTTGAGTTTTGACTCATTTTGATTTTTTTTTTTTTTTTTTTTGGGGGGGGGGGGGGGT
>JAJOOR010019587.1:0-24463 GCA_036250505.1 Solanum acaule | reverse complement strand
CCCCCCCCCCCCCCCCCCCCCCCCCCCCCCCCCCCCCCCCCCCCCCCCCCCCCCCCCCCCCCCCCCCCCCCCCCCCCCCCCCCCCCCCCCCCCCCCCCCATTACTATATTTCTAGAGTCATGTCTTTATTAGGAAGCAATTAATACATTTAAGTATTATTTGTATAGTGATAATATAGTGATACATTTAAGCAATTAATATAGTGATAATTTTCTAGTAATTATAAGAAGACTTTCGCTGAAAACTGTAATGAGGTTAGGCTAGCAACCTCTACTTTTAATAATGAAGAAGAAAATAAGAGCCAGAAAGTATTAGATATTCTATGACCATCATAGTATGACCATCATAGATAAACTCTACAATGGCACTACCAATGAGGATGCTTAAGGAATGCAAAGTTATAAAGCAAAAGAAGAAAGTTGAGTTATCAACCTCAAACTTCCTTGTACAAATGGATGAAATAAAAAAAATAGATTTCTCTTTTAAAGTAACCTGGAGTTTATCACTTTTGCTTGCGTTTATTAGATATTTTTGCATGCTATCTCTAAGACCTTCTTTAATAGTTGCATCTTCTTGACACTTATGATTTCTAAATGGGAGTTCAAGGTGGAGTAGAAAAAAGATATGTTTCAGGAGTTGGTTCTTTCTCATGAACTGAAAATGAGGAACTAGATTTTCCTCCTCAAATGAGAATTATTTATGTACTAAATTAAGAGCATTTTTGAAGAGGACAGCATCACAAATATCAGTAGATGTGTTTTGGTAAATATCTGATTTAAACTTGCAAAAAAAAATTCATGAAGGCTAAGTGGGAGAGAACAATTTGGAAGAATAAGACTCTTCAGTTTTGACGATTATTTTATTTTGTATTAGAACAATTAATACATGAAACTTGTGTGCTCAATTGTTTCACATTAGACAATATTAACCTCTATATATATAACATACCTAATAAGAGAAATTTTGTGATCATCATTGCTTGATTGCACCGTTTCTCTACACAATCTAATACAAAATTAGGTTAAAACAAGTCAAGGGTCTGGAATTGGGATACACAACTAAATGTATAAGATTGAATTGAATAACATTTTAGCTCATAAAATTAAGGAGAACAATTATTCTAGTCAATCATTGAGGGGAGTTCATGCAATCTTAATCATCCCCAAGTCTAAACTATTCTTTTCAAAATGCTTCATACTTAGTGTCAGAATCCATCAATTGTTGTTTGATTCATAGAAATTAAGAACAACGTGATCTAGCAACTACATACTTTTGTGGATGAATTAGTTTCAAGATTCATTGTTCCCCATATTAATGTGCCCTTAGTCTGTTCAACAGTTGGATCAGGTGGTACAACATGTTTCAATGCACGCTCATCAATTTCACTTTCATCCTCACCCTCTTTTTTGAAAAAATAATCTCACTTGCTTCCCCTTACACATGCACTATATCCCCATTTTTTTTTCTAAATGACATATTCCCCCTTTTTGGTGAAGTGAGAGAAAGGAACTTTTATTTGTCTTCACTCATATCCCGTAAGAAAATAATATCTATGAATTAACTCACTTGCTTCCTTTCAGCTTCACTTGTAAAATAGCTTAAGGGTTAGTCTTAGGAACCCAGACAATCTTGGGTCCATTCTTATGATCAAAAGGGTGAATCAAATTTCTTCTTTCCCATCTAGGCAACATGTTAGTGGACCTGTTTCTGTCAATAGGTATAAATCTGTTTCCATTTGCCAATTTAGTATTTCTTTTCTAAAATTATTAGCAACTAGACACTCAGTAGTTGGATGACTAATTTTACCACAAATATAGCACAAATCTTTAGGGATAATATTTTATTTATTAAATTATATACCAGTCTTCTCATTGTGCACCCTATCACTCAATTTGTTAACAATTCTAGAGGAGTTAGTCCATCTATTAGCTCTTTCAAGGTCCATTTTTTAACCTAGACACTTCTAGATTTAGTTTTCCACCTTATCTTTTCCACAGAAAAAATCATTTTCGCATTATTTCAAATTATGTTCTAATATGTTCTCACTATCATTTATCTTCCCGTTTTCAATTATGGACAGCTTAAGAATTTCATATTTCAAAGTAAGTTTGATGACTCAAGTTTATCAACTTGTTTCTTTAGAGAACAATTTTCTTCTTTAGTAATAGTTTTGCAGTTTTTGAGATCCATGCACTCAAATTTTTTATCAGAAAAATGTTTAAATAGTTGTTCTCTTTAACATTTTTATTCTTGAAAATCATAAATTATGCTACTCATCATTCTAATTAGTTTTCTTTTAGAAAAAAGATGCAGTTTTTCTTTTAAGTCAATAATATTTGCCTTAGAGTTTTCTTCTTCTTCTTCTTCTTCTTCTTCTTCTTATTATTATTATTATCCTCCTCCTCCTCCTCCTCCTCCTCCTCTTCTTCTTCTTTAGTTGCTTTTGCTTCTACTTCTGCTTCTCCTGCTTCTTTTCCTTCTCCTTCTCCTCCTCCTCCTCCTCCTCATCCTTCTCCTTCTCCTCCAATAGCCATGAGAGTAATCTCATCTACCTTTTCATCATCAGTATCTTCTAATCTTGATCCCCATGAAATCGTCATGTCATATTCTTCCTTATCATTTTTGTTTATCTTCTTACAGTTGTGACAACTAGCCTGATAATTGTCAATAGACCACGTTTTGCTATTTATTTCATCGTGTGCATTTATGAAAGTATCCCAAATTTGTTTTGTAATTGTGCAACTAGATATTCGGTAGTACTCATCTGGTCCAAGGCCACAATTTAAAATAAACTAAGCTTTGACATTCTTTCCAAGAATCTTGAAGTCACCCTCCTCGTATTCACTATTTTCTTCTTGTACATAATTGTTTTCAACATTCTTTTTTGTTGGGTACATTGGTCCATTAATAAATATGTTCCAAAGTTCATAATCTTTAGCATAAATAAAAGCTTTCATCCTTGCTTTCTACCATGAGTAATATTGGCCATTGAATAGTGGAGGCCTATTGATATCTTGTCCTTCAATGTATCCGAGTGGAGGTACAAAATTCATCCTAAACTTTTTTTAAGTGGTTAAATTTTTAACAAGAAAACTAGCTCTAATACAAATTGATAGTATGCACGACCTAGTAATTTACTAGCTTTAATATTTTGCCTAAGTATGAAACAAGTTGTCTAATGTGTTCCAACAAAGCAGTAAGAACATTATGTAAAAACACTATATTTTACGTGAAAAACACCCAGCTCAAAAAGATGTAAAAAAACCCAACCTATAACACGAAATGATTTAACTCCAACTTCATTAAATCACTGAGCCTCAACACAAAATAGATTACAAGCCTATGGAACCTAAGGAATTACGAACTATAATTCCCGAAATTCAACACAAACCTCCCAAGGTATGTGTTCCCAACTCTTCAAGTTATCCCAATGTCACGACCCAGGGGTACCCCTAGATGTAACATGGCGTATAGAACCCCGAAGGATCCCATACAAGCCACTTAGCTCTCATAACATAAGAAATAGAACAATAAGACTAAAACAATAGTCCAAGTCCAAAACATTGTATAATCGAAAAGCGGAAGTCTAGACTCATGTCTCATCACAGCCATCTAATACAATAGAATGAAATTGGGACTAGCCCAGACATCATGTTCAATAGAGAAATACATGAAAGAAACTAAACATAGGTAATCCTTCCTCAAACCATGAGGATTCGCCAAGCTCGGGAAACAATCAAATCCAAGATCTAGCCACAAAACTGGGAACCATGTCTGTTGAACCCTACATTTGGGAAAATGTGGGCAACAATATGCGTTAGTACAAAACAATGTACCAAGTATGATAGCCATGCATAAACATTTAAAACATGCAAAAGGGACTTTTCATTTCATGACTTGCAATTGACCAAGTTAAAACATAATATAAGAGAGTTAGAAAACATTCTTCATAAAACAAGGACAATGCAAGGTAATCATCTTTAAAACCTTTGAGCACATATGAGATACTCCTTGAGTAACCTTAGTTCATTATTAATCTTGTTGTGGGAAATTAGCCTTAACCGACATAGAGACCATATGAGCTATAACATGATTCCCCAATATGTTGTTCTACTTGCCTAAGGTAGAACCATGAACTTCTAGCTTAAGTGGATCCACTAGCTAATCATCCTATGAGGGCACATAGTTTAAGGGATAAGAAGATTGCTACTAGAAACCCGGCCTCTACTAACGGGAGAGCTTCCATCTCAAGAGATTGTTTCTAGAAACTTGGCCTTGATTAATGACATTTCAAAGACACGTCATCCAATTCTAAGCGCCAACGGTCGTTAATCAGTATAAAACCCAACTAAATGAGTTAGGGTCAAATCCCACAGGGAGCGGTACATGTTTAAGATTCAATTGAAAGTATGAACATGATCAAATCAGTCATAGGAATAAAAATTGTCAAATAAAGACATCATTCAAATCAGGAGGTGACACGAATGACAAATGGGGGTTTTGGTTTGAAATTATCAACTACAAACAACAATAAACAATACGAATTAACAATAGTGAGACGGGTTCTTGGGATGTGATCCAATTAAAGGCTAATATAGACAAATGGGTAATTGCAACTATTAGAAAATAACTAAATATTAGTGAGTAAGCTAGACTATAGAGGAGGTAAACTTTCTATCGAACAATTTACCTTGAATCAAGTCGATTTCTCTCGAACATCAACAAGCATGCAAAATAAGAACAGCCCATACCTTAGTCCATTCACTCTCTTGAGCTGAATGTGTGGAAAAGGGTTTAGAATTCACTCTCGAGCTGAAACCATGTCAACCCAATACACATACCATCAATCAAACACCTTAGTTCTAAAACATCTCTCTCGAGCAAGCCAAGAACACAAAGGTATAACTGTATTTGCAACTACAATTCTTAAATTAAACCACAATAAATGATTGAACTCACTTCTAAACAGCATTTAAACTGACAATTAGCAATACGCATAATCACACCCCAAAATTGGGGTTTTAGCTCGACATCATAAAAAAAAAAAATCGTTACCAAATTGAGTTTCCATCAACTGGGTAAGATTGATTTCGTCTTACTATGGTCCAATTTGAAGAATCTCAAAGACCCACTTCTAATTTCTCAAAAGTGAAAAACTTCAATTCTTCAAAGCTAAAGGAAAACTAGAGAAAACTTGTCTCACAGTTCAAAACTTACTAATAGATTCAGATATTATGATATCAGATACTAAACTAAATGTTCAAAAATGTATTTATAGTCGCCAAAAATGTGTTGCGAAGAGTCACTTGGTGAAGTAAGTCAGGCTCGCCAAACTACTCGGCGATCCGCCCTTTAGTCATTTACATCGCCCTTCTGCATTGGCATTCAGCAACATCAAGGTCTGTAACTTTGGGCGATCTAACTTTGCATCGCAGAACTACTCGGCGATCCACCGACTGCTCTTTTCTCTCGCCAACTTGGTTCTTTCCTTCAGGGTTTGGCACACTGGAACTTTAAGCGGTCAAGTAGCCATTCTACGACTCGCCAAGTGGACTTGGCGATCACCAGGCTTGCATTTCTTCATTCTTTCAGCTCGCTTCGTTCCTTTTTGCAAATTAGTGTCCTTCCTTTGTTCCTTGATCCATATACCTGGAAATCAAGGGTTTTACATCAGTTATTGGCACAAAATAAGCATTTGAGGGAAGTAAACCTATATAAATAAAGCCCTAAATAAGTCCAAATCTCGGACTCATCAGTGCTAAGCATAAATCCCACAGAATAGTATTTTCTTAGTTATTCTCATTATCCATGGAAAGGCATGTCATCTTGCCAATCCAAGATAGTTCATTAGGATAGCTCTTATTCTTTGATTCAATTAGGTGAGAAAGACTTTCTACCTAAGAATCCTTATTATATGAGAAAAGCTTTCACATAATGCTAGATTGTGTTTATGAGAATATCCATTCAACAACACAACAACAACATCATCATTTGGTACTTTAATCTCAAAGCACCCTTAAAATATTTACATAATTCTCATGAAAACATGCATTATTCCATAATCACATTTCAAGGCCAAAAACCCATTTTTGATCATCAACATTTAGAAAACAAGGGTTAGATATGGATTTCGTCATAACTTCATGCAATTCTCTAATTATATGCTTAATTTCATAAAACTCTTCCTTTAAGATCAAAATCCCACATCATCTGATTTTTAACTTGAAAACATGGGGATTACATGGGTTCATAGGGGAAAACATCATAAAACCATAGTAAATCATCAATTCATGCTTAGAAGATCATAATTTAATCATTCAAATCAATAAGCATAAGAACCCATGCTAATTGAAGAAGCCCTAGCTAATTGGCGAATTCTACCTTTTGAAATAGAGGAATTTGGGAACTCCATGGATGGAAGGAATCCATGGATGAAAATTATCATACCTTGAATCCAAATGCTAGCCGTCAATGGAAGAATTGGAACCTTAGCTTGAAACCCTAGATGAATCCTTCTTCTTCTTCTTCAAGTTTCTAGAGAGAGAATATTTGAGAAGAATTTGGTTTTCTTTTGGGAATTTGGAAGAATGAATTAAATGGGTCTAACTTGGGGTTAAAAATGCTTATATAGGGGTCCTAGACTTAGGCAAAACGACATAGTATAAGAATTAATTAATTAAGAAAAGACCCAACTAACCTTGAACTTAACTGCCACCCCTAACCCACGACTCACCACCGACAGACCATGGATGGACCAACGGTCCGTCCTACACACTCGTCAGTAAGTTCAGAGACTTTTGGCCTGAACTACGGTTCCTGGACCATGGGTCTTTGACCCACTGACGGTCCGTACATCCAGTTGTGGTCCATGGCCCTGAGCATCTTGTTGGTGACCTTTCCACGGATCCACCTACGGTCGCTTGTTCAACCCACAAGCCCTAGCTGGCCTGCGTGGATGGCACCTGCAAGTTCTGGAATTTTGGCTAGGTTCCCTCTTTCGAATTTGGGGTGTTACAATATCTATTGCTTAAGATCATTCATCCTCGAATGAGTTTATAAGAACGTCTTAAACGAAAAGACTCAAGACTAGTAGCCCATTTTGCATGCAACTCATCAAAATGCGCATAATCAAGGAGAAAACATCGACTCCAAGCTAAACATACTCAAATGCATTATAAGGAAGTAGGAACTACATCTATCAACCCAAGATGCATGAAATTTCAACATTACTCATGTTCAAGGAGGAAATACCTTCTCCAAGCTAAAACCATCCTCAACATAGTCTCATGGAGTCTTTATACAATTCACTCTCGAAAAGCATATCTAAAGCATGTTCAGTAAGTCATCTCATGACGTCTATAGGCAACTCATAATCAATGCACAACAACATGAGGAAAATAAACCATATAAGTCATCTTTTTTTCAAAAACTTAAGCTTTTTTTATGAACATGCATATCATAAGGAAATCATGGAAACACATAAAACACTCATGACTCCCAAAACATAGAACAAACCAAGAGGAACTCATTACCTCTAGCTAAAGTAGGAGTAGAAGGAAAGAGATGAGGATATCGGGACATCATATCGGCCTCGGCCTCCCAAGTAGAACCTTCAACTAACTGATTCCTCCATAATACTTTCACGAAAGCAACTTCCTTATTTCTCAACTTCTTGACTTTCCGGTCCAAAATCTCAACCAGAACTTCTTCATAAGAAAGACTTTCATCAACTTCATACCCTTCTAAGGGAACTATGGATGTCGGATCACCAACACATTTATTCAATATAGAGACATGGAAAACTGGATGCACCATTGCCAACTCATTTGGCAAATCCAACTCATAAGCAACCTTACCAATACGCCTCAAAATCTGATATGGGCCTACGAAATGGGACTAAGCTTCCCTTTCTTGCCAAACCTCATTACACCCTTCATGGGTGAGATTTTCAAGTAAACTCAATCATTAACATCAAACTCTAGATCCTTTCTTCTTAGATCGGCATAAGACTTTTGCCGACTTTAGGCCATTTTCAACCTTTCTCTTATAAGCCGAACATTCTCAATGGCCTCATGTACCAACTCGGGACCTATCAAGGCAACTTCACCCACCTCAAACCAACCTATAGGAGATCTAAACCTTGTTCCATAGAGAGCCTAAAATGGAGCCATACCAATACTTGAGTCATAGCTATTATTATAGGCAAATTCAATCAATGGAAAATGGTTATCCCAATTACCCTTAAATCAATCACACACGCCCTCAACATATCTTCCAAAGTTTGGATAGTACGCTCTGCTTGTCCATCAGTTTGGGGATGAAAAGTCATACTAAGCTTAACCTTAGCGCCAAGACCCTTTTGGAAAGACTTCCAAAACTGAGAAGTGATTTGAGTACCACGATCGGAAATAATGGACAAGGGCACTACATGCAACCTTACCATTTCTCTCAAGTACAACTTAGCATAATCCTCTGCCGAATAGGAAACCTTGACGGGAAGGAAATGAGCTGATTTTGTCATCCGATCTAGTCTAACCCAAATCGAATCATGTTGTCGCTGAGTGCGTGACAACCCTACTATGAAGTCCATATTCAAATCTTCCCACTTCCAAGTAGGAATAGCAATGTCTTGGGACAAACCTTCCGGTCTTTGATGCTCAACTTTCACTTGGTGGCTCCCGGGTAAATGGAATACTGAGAACTATGGGCGTCCGACAAGATTTGTTCCCTCAAGCCATCAACATTCGGAACACATAAACGACCTTGATATCTAAGGACACCATCTCCCCCTTGGGAGAAAGTCTCAATGGATTTCTTAAGTATCGTTTCTTTCAATTCAACCGAAATTGGATAAAGACCTTGCTTGGCTTTCACATCTGCCACAAAAGACGATTCGTACCCATTGTGAACCATAACACCACCCTTGGTCGAGTCCACTAATTGAACACCTAATCGGGCCAATCTATGAACATCTCGAACCAACTCTTTCTTTCCTTCTTCAATATGAGTAACACTACAACACTACCCATAGACAATCGACTAAGACCATCCGCTACCACATTATCTTTACCGGGGTGATAGAGAACACTCATGTCATAGTCTTTCAATAACTCAAGTCACCTTGTTTGGGGAAGATTCAAATCCTTTTGATTGAACACATATTGCAAGCTCTTGTGATCGGCGAAAAACATCAACATGAACACCATACAAATAATGTCTCCAAATCTTTAAGGCAAAAACAACCATCGCTAACTCAAGGTCATGGGTAGGATAGTTCTTCTCATGGATCTTAAGTTGCCTCGAAGCATAGGCAATAACTTTACCATTTTGTATAAGCACAGATCCCAACCCAATTCTAGAGGCATCACAATACACCACAAAACCATCAGTACCTTACGGTAAGGTCAACACCAGAGCGAAAGTAATTCTATCTTTCAACTCCTGGAAACTCTTCTCATAGGCTTTTGACCATACAAAATTAGCCTTTTTTGGAGTCAAAGCCGTAAAAGGAGAGGCAATGGAAGAAAATCCCTCCACAAACCTTCTATAGTAACCGGCCAAACCCAAGAAGCTTCTAATATCTAAAAGGGTTAGAAGTCTAGGCCAACTCTTGATCACATATGTCTTCTTTGGATCTACCTCAATACCCTTACTTGAAATAATATGACCAAGGAAAGCTACGGACCTTAACCAAAATTTGCATTTGCTAAACTTTGTAAAGAGTTGTTGGTCCTTGAGACCTTGCAATGCAATCCTCAAATGGTCAATATGCTCATTCTCACTTCTCAAATAGATCAAAATATCATCAATGAACACAATTATGAACATATCAAGGTATTTTCTAAACACCCTAATTATCAAATCCATAAACACCACCGGAGCATTAGTCAACCCAAACGACATTACTAAGAACTCATAATGACCATACCGAGTTCGAAAAGCCGTCTTCGAAATATCATCATCTTTCACCGTCAATTGGTGATAACCTGATCAAAGATCAATCTTAGAGAAATAACTTGCTCCTTGAAGTTGGTCAAATAAATCATCTATCCTTGGAAGAGGATTCTTGTTCTTAATGGTCACCTTGTTCAACTGTCGATAGTCAATACACATACAAAGAGAACCATCCTTCTTTCTAACAAACAAAACTAGAGCAGCCCATGGAGAGATACTCGGTTGGATGAAACCCTTAACCAACAAATCCTTCAATTGTTCTTTCAACTCATTTAACTCTTTTGGGGTCATTCTATAAGGAGGAATAGAAATAGGTTGCGTATCTAGGAGAAGGTCAATACTGAAGTCTATTTCCCACTCGGGAGGAATACCGGGCAAATCATCAAGAAATACTTCCAAAAACTCATTAACAATGGGGACCGACTCAAGAGTAGGGGTTTCGGAATCTACATCCCTCACCCTAACTAAATGGTAAACGCAACCCTTAGAGATCATCTTTTTAGTTTTTAGACAAGAAACAAACTAACCCTTAGGCATAGAATTTCCCCCCTTCCACTCTAGGATAGCCTTATTTGGGAATTGAAACTTGACTACTCGAGTCCTACAATCAATTGAAACATAACAAGAGAGCTACCAATCCATACCAAGGATAACATCAAAGTCTAATATATCAAACTCTACCAAGTCAACAAGAGTAACTCTATGGGATAAGGAAATGGGACACTTTCTATAGACCCTTTTTGCCACCAACAAGAGTATAGACAGAAAAAGGTTCTAACAACACATCGGGGAGCACATCAAACCTCATCGCCACATATGGCATCACAAAGGACAAAGTATCTCCGAGATCAAGCAAAACATATACATTTATTTGGAAAACTTTTAACATATCAGTGACCATGTCTGGAGAACTCTCTTGTTCACCTTGAGATTGGAGAGCATAGAATTAGTTTTGCTTGGGAGAATTGGAGTTCGGACCACTAGGAGGAGCTTGATTCCCTTCTCTCCCTTTTGTCGTAAGCATTGGGCAATCCCTCATTTTGTGAACACTCTTACCATAACTAAAGCAATCATATGTGCTGGCTATACAAATTTCATCATGCTTATTACCACACTTAACACAAGTAGACCTAGGTAATGAAGATCCATCACATTTCCCTCCTTGATTCTTAGGGTTAGACACCCTATCTTTGTTGAACTTAGAAGGAGCATTAGAGGAACCTTGAATGGAGAACCCTTGTCTGAACCTAGGACAACCATGTCCATCGAACCTTGCATGTGAAAAATTATTGTCACCGGTCTTAGCCCTGTTTACCTCCCTAGACCTTTCCTTGAGTTTCTCCTCCTCAATTTATTGTGCATAAACCATAAGACAAGATATGTTTGTATCATGAATAAGCATAGCGGTTCGGCACTCATTAACCACTATTTCGGACACACCCAAAACAAACTTACTCATTCTAGCCCTTGAATCAGCAACCATTGTTGGAGCATATTTAGCAACTGAGTGAAATTTAAAGCATATTCCCTCACACTCATACTTTCTTGTCGAAGATTAATGAACTCAAGCACTTTGGCTTCCCTCATCTCAAGGGGAAAGAACCTATCAAGAAAAGCACTCTTAAACTTCTCCCAATCAAAAGGACCCGCATCTTCTAATCTCCTTTCTTTCCATTGGTCGTACCACACTTGAGCAACACCTTTCAAGTGATAAGAGGCCAACTCCACCTTTTCTACCGGCATAACTCCCATGATCATCAAAACCTTGTAGACCTCATTAATAAACTCTTGAGGATCCTCCTCAACCTTAGAACTGTGAAACTCAAGAGGGTTCATCCTTGAAAAGTTCATCACTCTTGAAGCCGTTATACTCACATTCCGGCTTACGGGAACTACCACCTCCTTATTGACTTGAGCCGTCATGGCTTGAGCCAACACTTGAAAATTTTCCCTATACTCCGCATTTATAACTTGCTCGGCCAAAGGATCGACCTGAACTTAAGGAGCTTGGGGAGGAGCTTCTTGTTCTGCATTTTCCCTCGCATTCCTTCTAGCATAAGCTCTTCGGGTAGCCATATCCTAAAGAACATAGTATAAGGATTAGGAGAGAGACTTCATAGAGTTAAACTCTATCACACGATTTAAGGGTTATGAAAGAGGTGGAGTTTCCTAATCATCCTATAACCTCTCATTCATAAATGTGGTGCGCTTCACACTCATGAAAAAGACTCTACTAGACGTGGCTTATGAGACATCTTAGGACCATTCTAAACGTTGTGATGTGATTATGAAGTTTGTCACGACCCAAGGGTACCCCTAGACATAACATGACGTTAATGAGTCCACAAATTGGACTCATTTAGGGAAATATTTTAATAGAAATTGTGTCCTCAAATGCTTATTTTATCTCAATATCTAATGAAAACACTTAAGTTTCAGGTATTTGAAGTTTGAAGGAAAGCATGGACACTACGTCGCAAAAAGAAATGAAAAGGGCGGAAAAGAACGAAGTCATGAAGGCCTGAGGATCGCCGAGTCCACTTGGCGATTCGCCGAAGGGTTTTACTTCGCCTTTTGTTCTAGTGTGCTGAACCCTAAAGGAAAGGATCAAGTCGGCGGAAAATAAAAAGCAGTCGGCGCATCGCCGAACGGTTCCGCAAGGCAGTACCATGTCGCCCAATGACCCAGAGCACGACGATGTTGAAGGATGGTGCAAGACGGCGATGAACTACACCAAAGGGCGAATCACCAAGTTGATCGGCAATTTCAACTAATGTTGCCGAATGATCCGCTGCAGCACAAATTTTTGAAAACTATAAATACTCGTTGAGAGACCAAATTTTTAAATGGTGGAACAATTAATATAATTTTTGGTACTTTTTATTTTTTCTCTGAGTTTGAGAGGGTTTTGAAAACTTGAAGAAGAAGAGGGTTTCATCTCCAAGGATTTGGACTTGGGTCTCTTAGATTCTTCATTCTTGGTCTATAACAAGACTTAAATCTTCATACCCATTTGAATGCAAGCTCATTTAGGTATAAATTTCTATCTCTTGATGTGTGGCTAAAAACTTCAATTCTTGCGGTGTTATTTAGCGAATATGGGTTAAGATTGTTGTTGAGTATTGATTGCTGATAGATTAGATGTAATTTAATGGTGATTTCGTCTAGTAGTTGTGGATAAATTTAACAAATTTTTAGTTGCAAATACAAGTTTATTTATGTGTTTTCAGCTTGCTCGAGAGAGAAGTCACGAAACCAAGACTACTAGATTGGTGGCCTAAGGAGTGGGTCGACATGAGGTTCAGCTCGAGAGAGTGAACTCTAGTCCCATATCCTAACACTCAACTTGAGAGAGTGAGTGGGGTAAGGCATAGGTTGGTCTTCATGCAACAAGTTGGTGTTCGAGAGGAACCCATTTGAAATGGGGAAGGTTGCTCGAGAGAGAATTTATTCCCACGTAAAGCTTAGCCTAGTCACTATTACTCTATAAATTTTCTATCAAAATCTTGTACCCAATAATTTAGATTAACCCGTATTCCGGTCACATCCCAAGAATCCCCTCTCATTATTTAGAAATCTTTGTTTATATTGTTGTTTTTACTTACTAGTGACAAAAAAAACCCATTGTTAATTGACACTCTTGTGTCCCCCATTAATTTACAATGTTTTTAATCGTTATTGTCTTTAGCTACGACTAGTTAGAACAAATTTTATTTTTCTATTAATTCTCAAAACCACTCATTTGGGACTCGACCCCAACCCTTGGTTGGGCAATATATTATGCAAAACATTAGACATATAGAACCCCGAAGGACCCCATACAAGCCACTTAGCTCTCATAACATAAGAAATAGAACAATAAGACTAAAAGAATAGTCCAAGTCCAAAACATTGTAAAATCGAAAAGTGGAAGTCTAGACTCATGTCTCATCATAGCCATCTAATACAAAAGAATGAAATTTGGACTAGCCCATACTTCATGTTCAAAAGAGAAATACATGAAAGAAACTAAACATAGGTAATCCATCCTCGAACCATGAGGATCACCAAGCACGGGAAATAATCAAATCCAAGCTCTAGCCACAAAATTGAGAACCCTGTTTGTCGGATCCTACATTTGGGAAAAATGTAGGCAAGAGTATGCGTTAGTACAAAATAATATACCAAGTATGATGTCATGCATAAACATTTAAAACATGCAAAAGGGACATTTCATTTCATGACTTGCAATTAACCAAGTTAAAATATAATATAAGAGAGTTAGAAAACATACTTCATAAAACAAGGCCAATGCAAGCTAATCATCTTTAAAACCTTTGAACACATATGAGATACTCCTTGAGTAACCTTAGTTCATTATTAATCTTGTTGTGGGAAATTAGCCTTAACTGACATAGAGACCATGTGAGCTATAATATGATCCCTCGATGTCTGCCACACCGAAAAGGATTGTTCTACTTGCCTAAGGTAGAACCATGAACTTCTAGGTTAAGTAGATCCACTAGCTAATCATCCTATGAGGGCACATAGTTTAAGGGATAAGGAGATTGTTACTAGAAACTCGGCCTCTACTAACGGGAGAGCTTCCATCTCAAGAGATTATTTTTAGATACTCGGCCTCTACTAATGGGAGAGATTCCATCTCATAACAATATCCACTTGGTGCTAAGCATAAATCCAACGGAGTAGTATTTTCTTACTTGTTCTCATTATCCATGGAAAGGCATGTCATCTTGCCAATCTAAGCTAGTTCACTAGGATAGCTATTATTTTATTATTTAATTTGGTGAGAAAGCCTTTCAACCTAAGAATCCTTATAATGTGGGAAAACCTTTCACATCACGCTAGATTGTGTTTATGAGAATATCCTTTCAACAACACAACAACAACATCATCATTTGGTACTTTACTCTCAAAGCAGCCTTAAAACATTTACATAATTCTCATGAAAACATGCATTATTCCATAATCACCTTTCAATGCCAAAACCCCTCTTTCAATCATCAACATTTAGAAAATAAGGGTTAGATATGGATTTCGTCATAACTTCATGCAATTCTCTCATTACATGCTTCATTTCATAAAACTCTTCCTTTAAGATCAAAATCCCATATCATATGATTTATAACTTGAAAACATGGGTATTACATGGGTTCATAGGAGAAAACATCATAAAACCATAGTAAATCATCAATTCATGCTTAGAAGATCACAATTCAATCATTCAAATCAATAAACATAAGAACCCATGGTAATTGAAGAAAACCCTAGCTAATTGGGGAATTCTACATTTTGAAATATAGGTATTTGGGAACTCCATGGATGGAAGGAATCCATGGATGTAAACTATCATACCTTGAATCCAAATGCTAGCCTTCAGTGGAGGAATTGGAACCTTAGCTTGAAACCCTAGATGAATCCTTCTTCTTCTTCAAGTTTCTAGAGAGAGAATATGTGAGAGGAATTTAGTTTTGTTTTTGGGAATTTGGAAGAATGAATTAAATGGGTCTATTTTTTTATATAATCGAATAAATTAGATAGAAAAAATAAAGAGATAATGAATGATAATTATTTTTATTGATTCTTGCATTGATTCAAATAGAAGAATACATCACTATATATAAATAATTAAAGAGAATGAAATATATTATTTTCCTTCTAGATACTAAACTAAAAGGAAACTAAATATTTTGCAATTAATGCAAACCCTACACTTAAAAGGAAATTGAATACTATAGAATATATTTAGACTAAAAATGAAAAAGTAAAAAGATTCTACCAAATTTCAACATTCCCCCTCAAACTCAAGTTGGTGTATGTAACTTGAGTTTAAACACTTAATTATTTTCTCCTTGCTTTTGTTGTGGCAATTAATAGAATTCATCCTCACATTCTTCTTAGACTAATAGTGCCTGCGATTTATCTTGAGTGTCTTTGAACTTGCACACTTTTGTGACATGACCTGTTTGTTTGTAATTTCCACATAATGCATCAGATCTCCACCAACAAAAAAAATTTGAAGTGTGTTTTCTTTTTGCAATATTTGCAAGAAGGATAATCAAATTTTCTCTTTTGATAGTTTGCATAAACGATACCTTCAACTTTATCTGGTCTAAAAGCTCTTCTTTGTTCTTGTGCTTGAAGAGCATTTATCAATTCAACAAGAGAGATGGTAAGATATTTAGACTCTTTCAAAGCAAAGATTTTAGACTCAAATATCTCGGGAATAGTCACAAGAATTTTTTCAACTATTCTATTATCTTTAAAATCCTCACCAAGCAACCTAATTCTGGTGACAATCAAAAAGTTCTGTCAGAATAATTAGTGATAGTCTCACCCTATAGCATCCTAAGAGATTCAAAATCTTTTTTCAAATTCAGAATTTGATTTTGTCTGCCTCGTTCACTTCCTCGGTACTCTTTTTCAAGTTTTTCCCAAGCTTATTTTGTTGTCTCACATGCAATGATTTTAGAGAAGATTGAATCTGCAACAGAATTTTGAATTACAATTTTGGCTTTGTATTTTTTTGTTTTCTCTTCTGAGTGAAGTTTGATTTCAGCATCAAGAGAATTTTTATAGAATGGTTGTATGGGTTTGTCTTCCATTACAGCTTCCCAAAAATCATAAGCCTCAAGATAAGACTTCATCTTAACTGCCCAAATTTGATAATTATCATCATTGAAGGTTTGTGGCGCATTGAAAGAGAGAGTATTGCTTGTCATGATTTGAAAATAAGGTTTAAAATAGTATAGATTAAAAATCGGTTAAAAGTAGCCCTGTGTTAAAAATAAAAGCACGGATTAAAATTGAGTTGAAAATATGTATGAATTAAAAGTGGTTGAAAGCTCTTTTTCAATGAACTCACAGATCCATTAAGATCAATGGAAGGCTCTGATACCACTGTTATGGAAGCGAATAAATTAGAAAGAAAAAATAAAGAGATAATGAATGATAATTCTTTGTATTGATTATTGAGTTGATTCAAATAGAAGAATACATCACTATTTATAAATAAATAAAGAGAATGAAACATATTATTTTCCTTCTAGATACTAAACTAAAAGGAAACTAAATATTTTGCAATTAATGTAAACCCTAGACTTAAAAATTAAATACTATAGAATATTTTAGACTAAAAAAGAAAAAGTAAAAAGATTCTACCAAATTTCAACATAATTTGGGGTTAAAATGTTTATATAGGGGTCCTAGACTTAGGCAAAATGGCATAGTATAGGAATTAATTAATTAGGAAAATACCCAACTAAACCTGAAACTTAACTGCCAACCCTGAACCACGACTCACCACCGACGGACCGTGGATGGACCAACAGTCCGTTCTGTACACTCGTCACTAAGTTCAGAGACTTTTGGCCTGACCTACGGTTCCTGGACCATGGGTCGTCGACCCACCAACGGTCTGTAGGTACAGTCGTGGTCCATGGCCCTGAGCAACTTGTTGGTGACCTTTCCACGGACCCACCTACAATCTGTGGTTCAACCAACGAGCTGTGGCTGGCCTATGTAGATGGCAGCTGCAAGTTCTGAAATTTTTGCTAGGTTCCCTCTTTTGAATCTGGAGTGTTACACCCAACTTGAAGACAAACTCATAATTCAGTTTATAACACACTAAACTAAAGATAAATCAATAATACGACTCAATGAAAACCTCCTAATACCTAAACTCTCTAATAGGACCTGGTTCTTCAATGTGTTCCTTCAGCCTACCGGTAGCACTTGTGAAGTCAATTTTTCAATTGCTCTTTTAGGTCTATAAGTGCACGAGTATTCTGGACGACTTCACCTCTATTTCAGCACAATTCTTCATAGAGTTATTTTTCACTTCAAACTCCTCATTGACTTGAACACTCTTGACTTAGAGTTCTACTTCAAATAAGACTCTTTCTTCAATTTAAACCCGTTGCTTCTTTAAACTCCTTCTTCAAATTATATTAATTGATTCTTTTGTATTGTAGTCGAACTACAACTCTTCAATTCAACAGTAACTTGAAGAGTTCTGCTTAAAGTAAGGCTCCTTCTTCAAGTAAAACTCCTTACCTCTTTCGACTCATTCAAATCAAACTCATTGTGTAATGACCCGGAAGGACATTTTTGATAATTTTGAAGTATTCGTTGACTTTAGTTAGTTAGTTGATGGGTAATTGTGAGTAATTGACTTAATCGATAGTTAATGGTCTAAAGTGATCATTTATTTAAGACCCTATTCCATTTGTACCATATAATTAAATTAAATTAGTGAAATTTACCACTTTGAATTATACCTAATTTTTTTATTTAGAAACAAAAAGGAGATAGGGGATCAACGAAGGAGACGTGCTTCAGGCGGCGGGTAAGAAACAATCTGAAACTTGTGATGTGTATATACTTAATGCTTGAAAAATGTTCACTTTTAATATTATTATTTAATGAAAGTTGATAGGTATTTGGAAATTTAGTAAGTTTTGACCGTGTTTAGCATGTAATATTTTTTGTTTGGGTGGGGACGAACTGATAAGAACTTTAATTTTTGTTTGTTAGAGAAAGGATTCCAGGGAATTGAATCACTGACGAGTAGGAAATCACTAGAATCATGAATTATAGATGGGGATTTACATGAATAAGGGAAACATTTTGAAAATAGGGTCATGATGTCGCCTCCACTGATTGGTTTTTGTAACAGTGGCTTCGAAATTAATAATATTAGTTGCTTATTATATTATAAATTCAGTTTTTAATATATTGACATATGTAATTAATTATTAGGTGTTATGATATTATGTGAATATCATTTGAATTAGGATATTGGGAAAACTGGATTTAACCCTAGACTTGAAACTTGGAAAAATATGATAGTTGAAATGTTAATTGGCATCAAGATTTACGAACTTGATTATATTGGGTGAGTTTTTGGGTCAATGCTAAACACATAGTAATATGAGTGTTGTTAGTTTTGAAGTCTTATTGTGGTTATTGATTTGAAAAGATTGTATTGATTTGAAAGTACAACGAAAGAGGAAGGCTCAAGTACCGTAGTGATTGCTCGATTGTTTGAGGCAAGTGTACTTCTAAACCCTTGTTAAGTGTATGGAATTTGTGTATTTACTTGTAATAAGTGTTTGGGGGTAATGAGACTTGGTGATGGGTTGACTTGTCCACATTGATAATGATGAAAATGGGGTAATAAAATGCAATATGATTAATTGTTTGTGTGTGATGTGTTGAGAATGGTTTGAAAAGCTTGTTGAATCATTGTTGATGTTGTATCTTGATTGTGTTGTTGTGAATTGTGCAATGTTATGAAAATGGTCATCTCCTCATTATTTGTGTGAACATGTCATTTGCATGGTTCTGAGACATGGTTGTGACAAGTGCTATGTGAATTGAGAAAGAATAAGAAATTAAAGAGGATGTACCATTTCGAGGGACGTATTGCGCGCTGCGATAGATACTATGTTTCGAGAGACGTATCGCGCGTCGCGATGGGTACTATTATCGAGGGTCGTATCACGCGTCGCGATGGACGCATGGACAGATATGTCCCCCATGGGTACCGGACTGAGAGACAGCGAGTGTGTATTACTAGTTCAGACATGCATCACTATACTTGGCATTGCATTGCACATATTTATCATTAGTGAGCTTGATATTGTGTTTTGCTGATCTTGTGAGTGCCTTTTTGTTGAACTTTGATTGGTGAATATTGAGCTTGTTGTTGAGGATATGTAATTGTTAGAGTGTTGTTGTTGAGATATGCGCTATGTGAATTGTGAACTATTAGTTGAGCTAGTTTTAAGCAGGTTGTAGTCGTGGAGATTGTAATTGATGAATATTGAGCTTGTTGTTGAGAATGTGTAATTGTTAGAATGTTGTTGTTGAGATATATGTTATGTGAATTGTGAACTGTTCGGTTGGGCTAATTTTTATGCATGTTGTAGTTGTGGAGGTTCGGTTGGGGTGTAAGGAGTACCCGTATTCTATCCCCTTAGCTTGTGTTTAGAGGTTTACTTGCTGAGTACCGCATGGTTTGGTACTCACCCCTTGCTACTACATTTTTTTTGTAGGTTACTAGCCCGGACCTTTGTGTTATATTCTCTTCTTTTCCGAGACTTCTTGGAGAATTGTGATAGTTGTTTGTCAACTCAGCAGACCTTCTTACTCTTGTTTATAATCTTGTTCTACTCTAGAAACAATGTCATATGAGACTTGTATTTTTTCTCTTAATTCAATTGTAATACTTTAGAGGCTTGTACACGTGACAACCAGATTTTGGGGGTATTTTTGAGTTCATTATAAAATTTCCGCATTTTATTGAAATGGTTGAGTTTTAGGCTGACTTGTCCTGGTGGGATAAGACAAATGCCATCACATTCATTTTTGAGTCGTGACAAAATGGTATCAGAGCCCCAGGTTAATAGGTCTCACGTGTGTACAAGTCGAGTCTAAGTAGAGTCTCGAGGATTGGTACGGAGACGTCAGTACTTATCTTCGAGAGGCTATAGTGACTTTTAGGAAAAATCTGCAATTCTTAGATCTATATTGTGCGTACTTGGTCCGGTTTTGATTCTTATCGCTTCACTCCATTCACTTTCACTTATAATGATGACTCGTGTGTGGTTCCTCATGTGAGTAGTTGTTGTCGTGTGTAGTTTGAATGTTAGATTTGGTATTAAGGTGGAAATAATATAATATACTTATGGAAAGGAATGTGTATCGCTTTGGATGAGAGATCAAACCAATTTGGTAGTGTAGTATACATAGTTACTTAATGGGCAGAAATGTATGAGATATTTGAGTACAATCTTCTCTAGAGGTATGATGTGTTCTAGTGGTGGATTCAGACTTTCACGATTTGGTACTAGTGTTATATGAAAACGGATACGTTGATTGTAAGTGTGAATGCTAACTACTTAATTAGTTATCAATTGTATCACATATTCATATAATAAGATTTGATGTTGCATTCATATTTGAGAAACCAACTAGCTTTTTACTACTAACGCTTGGGTAAAACATTGTTTTTAAGAAAGATTTTAGAGGTGGATCTTTGGTACGGTATTAATGCATTTAGGGTTGTAAATTGTATCTCGAGGATTTTAAATGAAGACTGGTGATTACATTATAAGCTCCAAAGGAGTGGATTGACACCAGAATGACAAACTTATAGGTAAAGAAAATCCCAGGAAATGTACTTATGTGAAGTCGGTTGAAAATTTAGTAAGAAAGTGCATGTAAACTTGGGTTAGTATTTTGAATTTGATTGGTATAGCTGCGTTTAAGGTGTCATCAAAGACAAGGTTGACTTCGTGGTGATGGAAAGGGCTAACTGAGCATGATGATATTAAGAGTTCGCAATGAATTATGATTGGAATACAACTATATAATAAATTTTGTTGGTTTAAAGAATTTTGTATGGTAATGATGACTTTTGAATGTCTAAGGTATGGTTTACTATTATTTTATGAGTAGCGTAGTTGTATGGTAAGTTTTATGAGGAATTGGGATGTCGCTCGAATAGAATTGAAAGAGCTAAAGTCATAATGAAAAAATAGTGGGATGTAGTGTAGCTTTCAGAAAGAGGTGAGAGCAAGAATATTTTCTCTTATTGCAAGGGCTAAAGAAGTATCTTAAAAGGGATCGAGAATTGGGGTCAGAGATGTGTGGTTTCACCCGTTTTGCTCTGGTTATGGTAATAGTTTCACGAGTTCATCATATTGGTTAAAAACTATTGGATAAAACTTGAGAAAGGAGTGTATAGATGTTCAACTCGAGTGTGAGTATAAGTTTTTTTTTTGTTTTTTTGTGGTTTTGAGTTTGGTAATGAGTACAGTTGAATATTTAGCAAAATAATATGATAAGGTCGATGGAGAGGCGATCAATGAAAAGCTAAGATACGTTAATTCATAAAAATCTTCAAGGTATGAGTTAATGTTGATAGATAAAGGGATTGGGTTACACATTTGGATTCAAAATTCAAGGTTTTCATTGTGAGTTTAGGTTTGTGGTAGTGTGTTTTGTCAAGGTATGGATTGGTAAGGTAAGAAATGATTGATCGCATTGAGTATGCAGCACTTAGAAGGACTTAAAAATAATTTGAATAGTAAATTTGGCTACTCTTGATTGTTATACCTAAGGGGGGTTTCACGTAATGTTTTGGTTTAGTCGATAAGGTAAACATATCATGGATTGTTGGTCAAAGGATATGATTGGTAAGCGAGTCAACCAAAGGAACAATAGTTTGGTGTATTGAAAAGTTCAAGATATTTAGAATTTTGTGTCATGGGAAGAATTTAAGAAAAGTGAAGGAATAAGTTCTCTCATATAAATCATTGGTTTGTAGTTGAAGGATTTATTGATTTTTGCCTATGAGTTTAGATATGACTGTGTGATGTGAACTAGTTCGGTACAGACTTACTAGGAATTTATCATCGACTTTTCTAAAGATTGAGTTTTTATTTAGGTGACAAGCAATGATGTGTGGAAGATTCTATGTGGTTATGTCGAGCTAGACTGTTCAAATTATGATAAGTAACTTGTGGATGTTAAACGGTGTGGACCTACATTTCTACGTGGTTAATGAGGATTTTGAGGGGATTGAAACTACTTTGTTGATGGGACGATATAAAGTGTTATGATGTGTTACATAGGCATTTAATGGTGAGTAGAGGTTATGTGCTTATAGTATATAGAATTATTAGAGTGACTAAGGATTTCTCAGAGTTTTGGCATAAGGTATGTGAAGGTTTGGAATGGTAGTTGAAACATTGTATGTGAAAGACTGCGTGGAGTTGACATTGTGTGTGATTCAATAGTGTTACCTCGATGAAAATGCTCTATCAATTTTAAAATTTATGTTATCAACCTTGGGTGGGATCCATATTTATCATGAAATGCTTACATGGAATGAAAGGGAGCCATAATTCTGAAATTTTGAAGGCTAGAATGTGTTTGTTAAGAAGACTTTGATACTAGTGATGGTTTGAGAGTAAGGTGAATGGCCGTAGTGATTATGATGGTTGTTAGTATTGAGAGTGTGAGCTTTAGTGGAATGATGTGAAGAGTATGTGGGGTTCGATAAAACAAGTATGTGAGCAATTATAACAGGGACTAGATTGGTGATGGTGGGTAGCTAGAAAATTAAAGAGATGGAGTCATATGAATGAAAATGTTTGATATTGGCACTATGAAAGGAGTATCTAGTGTTCTTCGATTTTGGTTATGTATATTCTTATGCAACCATCTACTTCGTTTTGGATATGGTTTGGAGTGAGATTCACTACCTATACATACACGTGTTTTCATATCTATAGGTGAATTCCTAGTGGTGGATCGAGTGTAGCGATCCTGTGATTTTCCTCTTGGTAGGGTGAAATTCTTGGGTAGATTTGGTCATTTCAGTTATGGAAAATTTGGTATTGTTTGAGATTGTTGAAGTATACCAATAGTTCTACACGCATAACCTTGCTTATGAGAATTTATATAAGAGCTATGAAGAGTTATAATTGTCTAAAAGTGTTGTTAAAGGTTCTACATTTTGAAGTGTATCGTTTGTTGGATGCTTTCTTAATCATTTCCTTCATTGGGATAGATAAGTTTGATCCTCCCTTGAGGAGTATCCGATGTCTAAGGATCATATTTTTATAGTTTAAGTTTATGGAAAGACTGTGTTGTGAGAAGGGAAGCTTGATAAAAAATTGTGATGGTTTGTACATTATGGGTGTCTGGTGGTTGATTCAGGCTCACTTATGGTCGTAGCCAGTGTTGATTCCTTATGATAGTTGTGTTAAGTTCCAGTGGATTCGAGTTTAAATTGGGTTCATGAGTTAGTTTATGGCTTGATAATCACTGTTGATTTATAGATCGCCAAAGTTTAATTCGAAAGTTTAATTTTTAGTAGTTGATTTTGATGGAATGGTCTTAAGGAGGAGCTCATTTAGGGAGATGGACACTGACTCTGGAAGATAATATCTCAAGTTTTTGGTAACGTCGGTTATTCTTCCTTCTTCTTTCTTATGTTCGAGGACGAACATGGTTTTAAGTGGTGGATAATGTAATGACCCGGAAGGTCATTTTTGGTAATTTTGAAGTATTCGTTGACTTTAGTTAATTAGCTAATGGGTAATTGTGAGTAATTGAATTAATCGATAGTTAATGGGCTAAAGTGATCATTTATTTAAGACCCTATACCATTTGTACCATATAATTAAATTAAATTAGTGAAATTTACCACTTTGAATTATACCTAATTATTTTATTTAGAAACAAAAAGGAGATAGGGGAACAACGAAGGAGACGTGCTTCAGGCGGCGGGTAAGAAACAATCTGAAACTTATGATGTGTATATACTTAATGCTTGAAAAATGTTCACTGTTAATATTATTATTTAATGAAAGTTGATAGGTATTTGGAAATTTAGTAAGTTTTGACCGTGTGTAGCATGTAATATTTTTGGTTTGGGTGGGGACGAACTGATAAGAACTTTGATTTTTGTTTGTTAGCGAAAGGATTCCAGGGA
>JAJOOR010019586.1:0-17264 GCA_036250505.1 Solanum acaule | reverse complement strand
CTATCCTTTTATGTTGTTTATTGATCAGGTAGTTTCTATGGTAACCATTGTCAGGCAACATCTAATTTGGTAGTCCTTCCAGGAACTTTACAATGCAAGGTTGAGCTTTGAGCAAGCCCGCTTTAATCTGGTGTGCACAATTCTTTGGCAGTCGGTATCAAATAGTGATGCAACAAATAGCAATATAATATAATTGTTGAAATATTTCATAAGTTCAGGTCGGTGCTCTTTCTGCGGTTGAGGCCAAAAAGAAGTATGAATTTTTGGAAGCTGTTGGCAGTATGATGGACAGTCATCTTCGGTTTTTCAAACAGGTCCTTTTCCTTTTTCTTTTTCAGTGGAAAAAAAGTTTTAAAATGGTGAAATCTTATGCTTGTTGATATTAATGAATGCATCATGCTGAATTCGAGATATTACGTGATGCACAGGGGTATGAAGTTTTGCATCAAATGGAGCCTTATATCAGCCAGGTTAGATGCTAGTTATGAAACAGTTTTTTGTGAATACCCTTTTCTCATGATGCCTTCCAATTTGCTTGAGGGAATGGATGATAATGTGCTACCTTCATGAAATTGAATTGTTGGGTTCTTTTTCATTCCTTTTTATTACCTTCATGACAAATATTCTCTTTTTGGCATCCGTAATCCTTTTTATCTGCAATCCTTCCAATTTACAGTTCTATATAGATAAACTACCTATTTCAAATTCTAATTGTTAGATATCTCTGAAATTAGTTAACGTTCACATGTCTTACACTGAAGACTTTATTACTGTTACGCAATCGCCACAAAGTAATCAAGGCTAGTTAACTTGGACTGTGTTCCGCCACTTGCGTCTTGTTTTTTTACAAAGAAATATTATAATTATATTACAAAAGCAACATTTACAGCACAGTGCATTTGATCATATTAATAATAAGAAAAATAAACAGCCTCACATTTAGAAGTTGCTAGGACAGGACACTACAAGAAAGGAAATCTCCCAATACAATAAACGAAAAGGACAGATTCCTTCTGTACAGAGTATTATTCCTGTAGAGAATCTATGAATTTCAACTTTGGCATCTTGTAGGTTTCCCTGAATAGTCCATATCGATAAACATCTTCTGTATAGCATCTTCCTTCCCTTCAAAACATCTTGCTTGATGTGCAGTTCATTTGATCTTGTAGGTATTAACACAATACATGGTAAATTGCATGCATGTGTAGTTTGCTTTTAGATCTTTCAGGGAAAAAATGGATTTTAGAATTTTTACCAATTTTGTGACTCACTAACTGCGTATTGAAGTGTAGGAAAGAGTGGTATAGTGGTACCCAGAAGTCATTAACCCATGCATTCTCCAAACCTCGAACTTCAAAAGTCTACTGCTGGTCTATCAGTTTTTTGCTCAGATTTGATTTGCGCCATTGCCCACCATAAAACAATGCCTTCGCAGATTGAACATTTGCCAAATCATAGGAAGCTCCACATTGCCCCATTTTGGTGCTTCTTGAAGCCTCGACTAAATTTTTATTCATTTTCGCTGGATTTTGGGCATTGAAGTTACAAAGGGTCCAAGCACAAGCTTGTAAATTCAGGAGATAATTGCATGAATTCTGAATCCATTACTGACCCCAAGATTACTAGATAGGCAGATGAGGCAATTTAGTTTCTCAATCATTAATAGCTAATTTGATTTTAGTTTTTGTCTTTTTTTTGTTGTCTGTGACTCTGAATGATAAAGTTCTTCTGTTATAGTTTCAATTGTCAGCTGCTGGATCCATTATTTGTGCATCTACTATTACACTCTACTTATGTAGCATACGTGAAATTACTTCAGTGATATACTACTAATTTTCATTGTATGCTTATGGCATCTTTTAATAGTTTTTATATGTTTGAGGGATGCTGTTCTGTTACAGGTCTTGGCTTATTCACAAAAAGCTCGAGAAAGTTCCATGTATGAGCAGGCAGCTCTCAATGAGAGGATGCAAGAGTACAAAAGGAAAATAGATCAAGAAAGGAGATGTTCGTTCAATGGGTCTACAAATGGTGACGTCACACAACCTTTTTCCAGGAGTTCTCACAAACTTATTGAAGCAGTCATGCAATCTGCTTCTGAAGGAAAGGTATGTAGTACAATCCTGCATTTGGCTACAACTATTAGCAAATAACATTCTCTTACTGCTTACGATATTCAGTATTCCTTTTAAAGAAAATTCTACCTTTCATTTCTTTAGCTAAGATTTCAATAGTTTAGGTACAAACTATAAAACAAGGATACCTGTCAAAGCGTTCTTCTAATATCAGAGGTGACTGGAAGAGAAGATTCTTTGTTCTAGATAGCAGAGGAATGCTGTACTACTATCGAAAACAATTGAGCAGGCCATCTGTAAGTCATCGAACTAAATGTTTGTCACAAGTTTTTTCAGCTATTATATAGACCTGCTCAAATGTGGAGAATGCAGTTTCAGGGTTCTGCCAGCCCACTCCTTTCAAACAGATGCTCTTCCCCAGAACCGGGATCAGGACTGCTGAGTCGTTGGCTTTCTTCTCATTATCATGGAGGTGTACATGAGGAAAAAGCTGTTGCACGTCACACAGTGAACCTACTGACATCAACAATAAAAGCAGATGCAGATCAGTCTGATCTGAGATTTTGCTTCAGAATAATTTCACCAACAAAGAATTATACTTTGCAGGTAAATGCCTGAAGCATCCTGATAATTCTTTGGGCTGTAGTAAGAGAACTGGATTTCAACCTAGATTTCTAATCAACAATAACCTTTTAGTAAAGATATATCCTTTGGCTATTCAGGCAGAGAGTGCAGCGGAGCAAATGGACTGGATAGAAAAAATAACAGGAGTTATTACTTCATTGCTAACTTCCCAGACACCTGAAAGGGTAAACTAGAAAATAAGTATATAAGTCTTCCTTTCCTTATTTTTGTTGTTATATCTGATAATATGATTTTTTGGTGTTCAGCATTTCTCTGGTAGTCCCATTAGTGAAAGTAGTTCTATAGGAAGTCCAATTGACCATGATCAAAGAGCAATGGAAGAGTACACATCTGGGAGGGATCTTACTGGTAGATCTTTCATACGCCCATCCAAAAGTTCAGTGCACATCCTCAGCACGAAAAGAGAGAAACCAGTTGAAGCACTAAAACGGATACCTGGGAATGATAAATGTGCTGATTGTGGTGCTCCTGGACCAGAATGGGCTTCTTTAAATCTTGGACTTCTTATATGCATTGAATGTTCTGGTGTTCACCGGAACTTTGGTGTACATATATCCAAGGCAAGCCAACTTAGTTACATTTTGCACCTAAGTTTCTTTCTGTGTGCATAATCAGAAACTTAATCTTCTTAAACCTCTCTCATTTCATGTGGGAATAGAAAGTCCTGCTGTCAAGTAAACCATGTGCATCTTGTGTAATTGTCTGTTAGAGCTTTTACAAGTATATGTATCATCTTTCTGTGTAAAAATTAAAGGAGACCCATTCCAAAAGAAGAAAGGAACTAGATACCTCAGTTTTAACCACGCAATCTCTTGATGATAGATTGGACCTCTTCTTTTGCTGCTGAAATTTTTGAAATACCTAGATACATGAAAAAATTGGTGAGGAGTGAACTTTCGTTCACAATTAAAATACTAAATGAAGTCTGATCTTATCGAGTTTAAACTTCTGAGGGTTGTACTTGATAATTCTCCTTGTTGTCATTGTGAAATCGTTTCTTCATTTAGTTTGAGTTTTTTAAATATTTTATTCATTTATTTTCTCCAAATTTACACTTGTCAAAAGAAGAAAGTTTGGCTCTTTTCATCCTCCAGTTTTTTTGTTTTAGTTGTATTTAGCGCAAGCCGCAAATCAAGTTATGATCGGAATGACAGAACTTGAGTACAAAATATGAATTTCTGTAAACCAGAGTAAAGTGGAAGTGAGAAGAGAAGACCTTAACTGCATTTTATGTTAATTTTCTGCAGCATATCCGAAGAGAAAGGCTATAATATGAGACAAGAGAATCATGTTGCTGAATGACAATGCAGTATTCTGTCCGTTTTCCCCTTTCTTGTTTAGATTTAGAATAGTTTGTCCTTTGTTAAGCACTTCACTTGCTTAAAAAATAATAGTTTACAGACCTGTGACAGATGATCATGCAAAAGATGAAGTTTCCTTTTCTGAAATTATCTAACAGTTTTCAACTTTGAATTGTAGGTAAGATCTTTGAAACTTGATGTTAAAGTGTGGGGGTCTTCAATCATAACACTTTTCGAGGCACTGGGTAATGTGTTCGTGAATTCTGTTTGGGAGGAGCTGTTGCATGCAAGAAAAACGTTTCAGGCTGACGAAATACCAATGCGGTTTTTTGAGTCTGAAAAACACAAAGAGTTCTTTGGAAAACCCAGTTATGCTGATCATATTTCAGTAAAGGAGAAATTCATTCATGCAAAGGTACTTCTCCGAATAGTTAAGCTACTTCCTTTGCCGTCTGTTCAATCTCTTCAAGGGGTTGCTCGTCTTGTAATTTTCTTTCTCAATTAAAGCTGACATCATCAGCTCATTACTCCAGTTCTTTCAATTGTTTAGCCCTTAATGTGTCCAGGTTTATGGACATTGCACATTAGGCCTAAGAGTGACCCTATAGTTTATCTAGCTGCCTTTCTCTGGTATTATCTCCCAGTTCAAAGCTAATAGAAGAGATCGGTGGTCTAGGACATTGCATATTCTGCTATGTAAGATGGATGTCCAACATTTTCTATCTGATGTTCTCCTAATTTCTTATATTTTTCAAGAACTTATGTGATACCACAAAAGTTACAAAATTACGCCTGCAGTTTATGTTAGAAGCATGACTTGATCTGAAGACTAAAGAAGAAAAGAACCATCCTAGGCAAAAAAATATACTGTAAATATTTTATTCTAGGTTAAATTGAGACTCTTCTTTGTTACGTAATCTTGACATTTGTCGTCTTTTTATTTTGGTAAAATCAAAGGATCTTAGTTAATTAAATATTTGGTGATCATGCATGTTATGACTATGAAATTGATGAAGTATGTTATGCACAACTATTAGCATCTTTTGCTGGTATGTAGTAGACCGTGTACAAATAATATATAAAGTTGAAATATTTGTTCGAATGAGGTTATATCCCTCTATGTTTCAAAATGTTCATCTTTTCTGTTGTGCGACTCTGTTTCATACCCGACGCTGGTATCCATATCTGCGTTACACAGACATTATTCATATGTGAATAATCTCGTACAGTTTAGATGTGTTGCCTGTCTCAAGCTCTCAGCACAGTGTATAGAGGCCTTCTGTGGCATTTTTGTGTGCAAATGAATATGTAGTGCTAATGGTGCTCCCCTATGTGCAACTAGTCTGCACGTGGTAACTGAAAGAGCTCTTCCTAAATAATTCAAATCTCTATAGCTAGCTTTTCTGGTTAAATGTGAATTAGTGTATGTTTGCTATGTCTGTTTCTGTTGCAGTACGCAGAAAAACGTTTCATTCACAAGGTGAAGGACACTACACACCTCCTTTCGGTTGCAGAACAGTTGTGGGAAGGTGTCCGTGCAAATGACAAGAAAGCTGTATATCGTCTCATTGTGGTCTACCAAGCTGATGTTAATGCAGTCCATGGGGAAGAAGCATCACCTGGTACGTCTCAAAATCTAGAGACTTGTTCTGATTCGATCAAAACCTGATTATAACATCATCTTTTTAGGCAGTGATAGTTCAAGCTCATTTAACCCACAAAGTGAAAGTGAAGAGCATTGCATTGATGAATTTCTTGATGGCTGTTCCTTACTTCACCTAGCTTGCCAAACTGCTGATATTGGCATGGTGGAGCTGCTTCTGCAGCATGGTGCCAACATAAATGCTTGTGATTCACGAGGTCAGACCCCACTGCATCATAGTGTTATGAGAGGAAGAACTGCAACTTCCAAACTGTTACTTGCGAGGTAATTCTTTGTTTTTAAGTTCGCTGTTAATCCTTATAAGCAAAGATAAAAAGGGTACTTTGTGTTTAACCATCATTCTGATGCATGCACACACGCTTATGCTTGTCTCTATACCCTGCAAGCACACACTTACGCTTGTCTCACTTACCATAGTTCTCTCACAACCTAGAAGCTTATGATTGTATATCTTCAGTTTTAAGTTTGCGAAACAAACTAATGTTTGGATATTCACAAAAGTTCCGAAGGAGCTCGATGTTAATGGCATGTACCAGAACATTCTATAAATTTTTATTTGTTGAAGTCATGGGAGTCCAGAGCTATTGTGCCGACATTCAGAATATTTATATCTCGCATATGCCAAGGGAGTGCTTTATTGGGAAACTCCACCTATCTCATGGGTGGTCGGACTTCTAATCCCAAGTTAAGCTTAGTTCATGAAGCTGCCTCTGTGAGAATTAGTTACAACTCAGAACCGTAACTTAAACTTGATACATCATGTGAAGTATCTCAATGCAAAATTGTGTATTTTTTTTATTCAATGAAATGCTTCAATGAATAAAGTGGTGGTTAGACCAGCTTTGTTATATGGGGTGGAGTGTTGACAGATCAAGAGCTTTCACATTCAGAAACTGAAAGTGGTGGAGATGAGGATGCTACGATGGATGTGTGGGTATACTAGAAGAGATGGGATTCAAAATGAGGATATCCGAGACAAGGTGGGGAGTGACTTCGGTGGAAGACAAGATGCGGGAAGCGAGGTTGAGATGGTTCGGGCATGTGATGAGGAGAAACAAAAATGCCCCAGGTGGTGTGAGAGGTTGGCTATGGATGGATTCAGGAGAGGTTGGCTATGGATGGATTCAGGAGAGGTAGAGGTAGACCGAAGAAGTATTGAGAGAGGTAGAGGTAGAGCGAAGAAGTATTGAGGGATCATTTGGTTGGGAACAAGTTATCCCAGGATTAGTTATCCCGGGGTTAGCTATCCTGGGAAAACTTATCCCATCATGTATATGTCACTATAATATAAATGGCAGGATAAGTTATCCCAAACATGGTAACCAAACAAGTTACAAAGTTTTTATCCCATCACTATTTATTTTTATCCCTCACACCAAACGACCCTGAGAGAGGTAGAGGTAGACCGAAGAAGTATTTAGAGAGGTGATTAGACATGATATGACGCAGTTGCAGCTCACCGAAAGTGTAGAGTCCGCGCAACTTAGCTTTTAGCATTCACTTGTACAGTAAAACTCTTTTCTTTTGAGGAAGTTGTTTTTTGCATTAAAGTTGGTTCTCTTGAATTTCTCGTTTAGTTCAACTTTGGATGTTGATGTGTTGTGGTTGAAACAATCAGCTTTTTTCCCGAGTCTAGTCTTGAGTGACTGTTTCATAAGAGTATCTAACCTGCCCACCCTGATCTGCCTGCTGCAACAGTTTAAAAAGATTTGTTGATCTCTAACTCTATAAATAGGACTCTTGTTATTTTGTTTGGAATAAAGCTTGACGAATACTTTATACTTTATGAATTAATCTCTCTCTCTCTCTCTCTTTCTCTTATTCGTTCTACCTCTCTTTCTTTGTCTCTCTTCTGCATTTCTTCTCCCTTTTCTCATTTCTTGCCCTTCCTGCACGTCTTTTTGGAACTACATTAGACTTGCACTTCCAACTTTTTGGTCAGTAATACTTTGCTCAAATTTGAGGGGGATTTATATGTTTTTGGATCAATAATGAACTTAGCTATGATTATGTTTGAACCATCAGACTAATGATCAAGATCGTCTTGTCCTGTGTAACCAACTACACAGTTGTATCATTTGTATATTTTAAATCATCTTTATTTGACCAATATGATTTATTTTGAACAGGGGGGCCAACCCACGCATTGCTGATCTTGAAGGCAAGACCCCATGTCACCTTGTCTCAGAATTAGCCCTCAATGATGTGGAGATTCTTTCCCTCCTGAAAGTTGCAAATAGATAGCAGCAGCACAAAAGTCACTCGGAGGTAAGAGTTTCCACGTCCCACAGAGTGATGCGTTATCTTCAAAGCAACGAAGGTTTAAGCTATCTCGGAAAACAGCTTGCTATAATGTCCAGGTCTTCGAGATTTTAATATATGCAGCCTTCATGGAATGAAGGAGAGAAATCTCTTTGCGTTTGCAAATTGAAGCGAAGAGATGATATAACACAGAGTGCCAAGGATGTTTAGTTTGCTGCTTCACTCATGCTTCAAGATGCATAATCCACTTGTTCATATGTATTTTTCAGCCTTTAGTTTCTTCTCTATAATTTCTTGCACAGCTTACAGAATTAGACAGTAGATTAGTTGTAAATAGTTTGTTATATTAAATTAGTTTGAGATGCTGCAGAAACTGAAGAGGTGCAAAGTGATAATTTTTTTTCTTCCCCAACTATATATATAAAGCAAACTCATGTTGATCAATTGTTAATATTTGTTTCGATTTCTAGCTTAGATTCTCCAGAGTGATTTCTTATTTTCATGGTATCGAACTGATCTCTGCATATTGGGAGGATGTGCTCGGGCTCAACATCACGGTCCACTACCTCATGTGAGTTCATATAAAGATCAGTTCGGGACGAGGAATGAGGCTTGACAGTCAAGCCCATACACAAGTCATAAATATATGTAGAATGTATTTCCATAATTTTGTGATCTTAAAGGATGTTACGTGGAAAGTTAGTACTAAAGAATTGTCAAAAAAAAAAAAGTGCTCCTTTTGGAACAAACAAAAAAAGAAGTGTAAGACAAACAAATCAAAATCGAGTTGGAACTGATAATTCAAAATGAAAAATTGCTATTGGTTTATAGGAGTTATTGTATGAGGTTTACCCAATGCTAGTGTAGAGGTGCATAATAGATCGATATGAACACCCCTGTAATAAAATCAGCTGTTGTTGATACTTTTTTCCATAGCTAGAACTTGGAGAAGGAAGAGATAAGAGGGTCTAATGGTTATTAGTTTAATGGTTTAAATTTTATCTTTTATCGAATAGCGGTTTAGAATTTTTAATGAAGAATATGTTTTCATATGAAATATTAATAGTTGAACAAATGATAAATAACAATCAATAATCGATATCTTAAAGGTTCTTTAATGATTTAGCATGTCCACAAATCGATAACATTCGCAACCATCATACAGGCACGTGCAAAATTTGCTAATTTTGATATTTCTTCTTCTTATTTGTGATTCAGTGAATTTGTTTTTTCATTTGTGTCATAGTTAGACTTGATTCAATTAATTTGACGCAAATTGACAAGTAGTTCTCAATAAGCTTTTACTATAAAACTCCAACATACAAATTCAAGAAAAAATAACTTCGTGTCACCGAAAAATGGCATCCGACAGATCTGAATCGACCGGAGATTCCAATGGCGATCGCCGGAAAGTAGCTCTGATCACCGGCATTACTGGCCAAGACGGGTCGTATCTGACTGAATTCCTTCTCGACAAGGGCTATGAAGTTCATGGACTGATTCGTAGATCCTCCAATTTCAACACCCAACGAGTTAATCACATCTACATCGATCCTCACAATGTCCATAAGGCACGCATGAAGCTTCACTATGCCGATCTTACCGATGCCTCTTCTCTCCGCCGCTGGATTGATACAATTCAACCTGATGAGGTTTACAACCTCGCCGCACAGTCTCATGTTGCCGTCTCCTTTGAGATCCCTGATTACACCGCCGACGTTGTCGCCACCGGTGCTCTCCGTCTTCTGGAGGCTGTCCGTTCTCACATTTCTGCTACTGGAAGATCAAATATCCGTTACTACCAAGCTGGTTCATCTGAGATGTTCGGATCCACACCACCACCGCAATCTGAATCTACACCCTTCCACCCTAGATCCCCTTACGCTGTATCCAAGTGTGCCGCGCATTGGTACACCGTTAATTACCGTGAAGCGTACGGGATCTTCGCTTGTAATGGGATCCTGTTCAATCATGAATCTCCCAGGCGGGGTGAGAACTTTGTCACTAGGAAGATCACTCGGGCTGTGGGTCGGATCAAGATTGGGCTACAGAGCAAGCTGTTTTTGGGGAATCTGCAGGCATCTAGGGATTGGGGTTTTGCTGGGGACTATGTAGAAGCAATGTGGATGATGCTGCAGCAAGAGAAGCCGGATGACTATGTGGTAGCAACCGAGGAGTCCCACACGGTAGAGGAGTTCTTGGAAGAGGCATTTGGTTATGTAGGATTGAAATGGTCGGATCATGTGGTGATTGATAAGAGGTACTTTAGGCCTACAGAAGTTGATAATCTCAAGGGAGATTCGAGCAAGGCTAGGAAAGTTTTGGGATGGAAGCCCAAAGTTGGATTCAAACAACTGGTGAAGATGATGGTGGACGAGGATGTCGAATTGGCTAAAAGGGAGAAGGTTCTTGTTGATGCTGGTTACATGGATGCTCAACAACAGCCTTGAAAGCTCTCTGTAATGCCACTTACATTTGCTATTTACTTTGCTCTAGTTGAAAATTGTATTGAAGATAGGCACCATGCTATTTTCTATTGTTATTGTTGTTCATGACTTCGTTTTAAATACAAACATATATGAGTCATCTTATTGGATCAAACTCAATTGTTAAGTTTTGAGGAATCATATTCTAATTATTTGAGTTTTGCTGCTTCAATGTTGGAAATGGAACAGTCAAATTGTGTTCAAGTTTTTGTGTAGAAATTCAGATATGCCGAACTATAGATTTACACAGTAAAAAA
Organism: Solanum acaule; assembly: GCA_036250505.1. Classification (NCBI taxonomy): domain Eukaryota; kingdom Viridiplantae; phylum Streptophyta; class Magnoliopsida; order Solanales; family Solanaceae; genus Solanum; species Solanum acaule. Next base: position 6,575 of record JAJOOR010019586.1, on the reverse strand, counting down.
AAAACCACACAAAGACATTTATTACTATTGGTGCTTCCCGTATGTGTGTGGTAATAAAGAACATTTGCTAAATAATTCACATCTTTATAGGGTATCTGGCTAAAACCTCTCTACCTGAGGTAGAGGTAAGGTCTGTGTACGCTCACCTCCCCAGACCCCCCACCCCACCCCACTTTGTTACTGGGTATGTTGTAGTTGTAGTTTAATTTATGTCTGATTCTTGTTGCAGTATGCAGAACCTGCTTTCAGTTGCAGAACAGTTGTGGGAAGGTGTCTGCAAATGACAAGAAAGTTGTATATCGTCTCGTTGTTGTCTACCAAGCTGATGTTAATGCAGTAGTCCATGGTGAAGCGTCTCCTGGTGTGTGTGTTTGCAGTGTAGAAGACATAAAGAGGTATACGTATAGGAAGTCGGAATCCTCCAGAGGAAAAAGTAAATATTGAACTTCCATAGCTGACTGCTTTGTTAAATTTACTGCAAAACCCTGAAGTGCTTTATACAAAACATAGTTAAACAAGAATTTTTCCAGCTGGAGATCTACTTGTACAGTAAAACTCATTCTTTTGAGGAAGTTGTTTCTTCCATTAAAATTGATTCTCTTGAATTTAGTTCAAATTTGGAATTTGATGTGGTTGAATCAGGGTTTTCCCGAGCCTCGTTTTCAGTGACAAGAAGTATCCAACTTGCCACCCTGATCTGCCGGGCTTCTAGAGCTTAAAAAGATTTGTAGTCTTCCTCTGCCCTGTCATGCCATCCCTGTTAAGAAATCTCTACTCTATAAATAGGACTCTGTTATTTTGTTTGGAACAAGCTGATGAATTGTTCCTTCTCTTTTGTTCTCTCTTAGTCTTATTCTTTCTACCTCTCTTTCTTTTTGTTTCTCTTGTTGTACCTTCTTCTCCGCTTTCTCGTTTCTTTCCCTTCTCTTTCCTCCACTTTTTTTCTGGTAATACATTATAGTTGCACGGTAAGTGATACTTGGCTCGAATTTGAGAGAGGATATATATGTTTTTGGATCAATAATGAACATACTTCTGATTATGTTGAACCATCAGACTAATGATCAAAGATCATCTTGTCAATTGTCATGTTTAATCAACTAAAGCTGTATCATTTCGTTTTGACCAATAGAATTTCGTTTGAACGGGGGCTAACCCACGCATTGCTGATCTTGAAGGCAAGACCATTTGTCACCTTGTCTCAGAATTAGCCCTCAATGATGTGGAGATTCTTACCCTCCTAAAAGTTGCAAACAGATAACAGCAGCACATAAGTCACTCACAGCTTGCTCAGTCCAGGTTATTCATTCTGCCAAAGGAAATTTTAATATGTGCAGGCATCATGGAATGATATAAAACACAGAGGCATGTCTTTCCTCGAAATAACTTCTTGATGTTTTTTTTATACCTTAGTTTCTTCTCTAAAATTCTTTGCACATTGTACAGTATTGAGCAGTAGAATTAGGTGTACTTTACCATGTTAGTTACGAATTATCAGCCATTTGCAAGGACTCAACTTGGGCAAATGTTCATCAAAATACTCTTCTTTTTTCCAGTGACAATGTGAAGCCTATACATAAAATATTAAAGTTTTACAAAACGAATAGTGAGACATAGATCTACAGCTAACAAGAGACATCCATCCTAGTTTCAACGCTGGTAGGTAACTTCAGAAGTGCATCAGAGGGATTGAAAACTACACGGAAAAACTCCTTGGCATCCTTCTCCAAGAACCTACATAAAGACAGAAAGGAAACTGTGAGCAAGCAGAATTGTTTCTGATACAAAAGCTTTGACATTGGTATTCAGTATGTATATTACTTACAGTAACTCAAATGTGCACATCAAGGTTTCCTTGCCTTGCTTTTCCTCAATAGACCGAGGAGAAAGCACCGTGATAAGGATGACATAAGCAGAGTGACCATAGAACCGAAGAATAATGTAGCAAGTTCCAAGGAAAGAACTTCACATGCAAGGTGCAGTGCTACAAACATTTGCTCCTTCATAAATGGAAACAACTTATATCAGATAACATGAGAATAAATAACACTGAGTTGCAGACATTCTTTTTCAATCAGGCAACTAAATTATGCTGAAACTTGATCATTTGTCAGTTCATCTTAATAGTCTCACCACTCTAACCATGCAAATCTGGTTGCACAGTATAAACAACAATATGAACCCATCAACTCTGCAAACAAAAGTTTTATGGACTATGACCAATAAAACTTCAAAGAGCAATTATTCATCGAGCTAGTATCATCATAAAACAATCCTCAAGGTCTTTAAATATCAATATTCTCATCATTAGTGTGTTTGGCGAGTAGAGATGGATGAGAAAATGTTGACACATCAAAGGCATGGTGCATGACAAAGCAGATGAGCCATCTTCTCTTTTTAAATAAGCAAGAATTTTGTTAACATTCAAACCCCACATTAAGAAAATACTGGATACATATATTTTGTACACAGAGATAAAATCACTATCCTATTTCAGGTAGTAAACTTAAAAAATTCAGCAGTTCAACAACAAATACCCAGTGTTGTTCCACAAGTGGAGTCTGGGTTTGCCATCGAGCATCCACGGTCAGAAACCGCAGAGAGAACGGATTAATCCAGTATACAACATTCTTGTTGAGCTAGTCTTGAAGCTGACAAGTAACTTATAAGGCTGATTGCTTTGGAGTGTTGCTAATACTTTCAGTATGTTCATCTATCTGACAATGTCTGATTAAGTCATTTGAAGTCATGGAATTGGAGATCCAGGAAAACTTTACCATGGTCTCCATAACCATAGGTAATATTTCAGAATATCCTGCTTGATTTAATCCGTGGGCTAAAGTACTGCACATAGCAAGACTAGGTACAAAACCTTGCTCTCCTATTTCATTGAGTGATGCCAACAATGCCGAAATTTCTCCCTTCTCACACCAAGACCCTACTAATGTTTCACTTACATGTCCTTTCAAAAGACCTTTATCCAAAAGTTCATTCCAAAGACTGAAAGCTTTATGTAGATTCCCTTCTCGGTAAAGTGCATCAACCATTGAGCTGTAGACTACTTCATCAGGCTGAATGCCCCTTGCCACCATTTCCTCAAATAGTGAAAACACCTTCAATTTTTCTCCAATTCTGTGATAACCTTGTATGAGTGAAGTGTAAGTCACAATGGTTGGTATCAGTTTCCTCCCTTGCATCATTTGGAAAAGCTCTTCTGCTACTTTCATCATTCCGTTCTTGCAACAGTAGTCAATTAAAATGGTGTAAGTTACATGATCAGGCAGGATGTGCATATCAGACATACCCTTCACCAACTCCAGTGCTTCACTCAATCTTCCTAACTTGCAAAACCCATCAATCAATGTGTTGAGAGTAAGAGTAGATGCAATTCCCTTCTCTACCATTTCATGGAATAATGACAATGCCTTCTCTATCTCTCCTGCCTTGCAGCATCCGTGAAGAAGAGCATTGTATACGAAGGCATCCGGTTGAACACCCCGTAAAGGCATTTCATCTGAAAGGCGAAATGCCTCATCTAGATCACCAGCTTTGCAGTAACCATCAATGATTGTAGTATATGTCACACCATTTGGTGCTAAACCCTTTCCAGAGATACCATCAAACACTTCCCTAGCTCTCGATAGGTCACCTGACTTGCAAAGACCACCTATTAAGCTATTATAAGTGACTATGTTTGGTCTAACACCTTTCTGACTCATTTCATCAAGAAGTAGAAAAGCCTTTTCCAAATTACTCTGCTTGCAGAAACCAGAAATTAGTGAGGTGTAAGTGAACACATCAGGAACTAGACCCTTATTATAAAGTTCAGATAAAACATCCATGGCATCTGACAATTTCCCATTCTTTGAGAGGGCATTGATAAGAATACCATACAGCTGAGCATTTGGCAGTCGACCTATTTCAAGCATGCGATTCAATACTGAAAATGCTTGTGATATATTCCCATATTTGCAGTACCCATCAATGATACACGCAAAGGTGACATAATTAGGCGCTATACCACGATCTATCATCTCCCAGAAATACTGTTCTGCAACTTGCATATTCCCTGCCTCTCTATACCAAGAAATAAAAGGCCCAAAAGTATATGAATTCGGTCTCAGTCTTCTCTTCTCTATTTCAACGAGACACGCTTTTGCTTCATCTATCCTTCCCACCTTACAGAGCCCGCTAATAATTGAATTATAACAGAAGATATCAGGTAATATACCATCCTGCCACATATCCTGCACAATATGTTTTGCTTCTTCAAATTTACCATCCTCTACATAACCTTTTATGATTGGGGTGTAGATGATAACATTTCGTCTCACGCCAGCTGCAATCATCTTCTCCAAAATAAGAATCGCTTGACAGAGATCTCCAGCGTTGCAGAAAGCATTAATCAGCACACCATAAGTATAGGCTGAAGGTACCAAGTTTCTGTCAGTCATCTCAACCAAAAGTTCAGAAGCCTTATCCATGTTATTCTTGCGACCATAGCCCTCAATTAAATAATTGTATGTTTGCACATCAGGGAATATGTCCATATCAATCATGTCAGCCTTGATAGTTACTGCTTTGTCAATCTGGCCAATTTTGCAAAGCCCGTTTATGATAGAATTGTAGGTCATTAGATTCAAACTCTTCCCACGTTCAACCATTTCATCCTTTATTCTAAATGCCTCGTCCACCTCACCCTCCTTCATGAATCCATCAATTAACGCAGTATATGCAAAATGATCCGGGTTCAGACCTACTTCATACATTTCATCCAAAATCTGTTTTGCCTCCCTGGATTTCTTTTTCTTACAGAAGCCATCAATGAGTGTGCTGTAGGTATAGATATCCGGAACCAATCCCTTTCCTTCCATTGACTTCTTTAGCTTCAATGCTTCATCAACTGTACCTGTCCCACACAAGCCTTTGATAACCACATTGTATGTAACCAAGTTTGGATTGCACCCCTTTTCTCCCATATCATGAAGAAGTCTTTTAGCATCCTTAATATTGCCAACCTTGCAATAAGCATTGATCACATTGGTGTATGTATAAACATCAAGACTCATCTTGCTCTCCAGCATTCCCTCATAAACCTTCCAAAACAGTTCCATTTTATTACCATTTAGTAATTCATTCAACAACGTATTACAACACAACAAACTTGGGAAAAAGCCTTCATTTTTAATATCTAAGAACATAGAAACAGCCTCATTTAGCATACCCTTTTTCCTATAAGCATCAATTGGCAACTCAAACACCACAGTCTTTGAGCTAAACTTATCACATTCCTTATAACATTTAACCAACGAACTAACAATATCCCGTACTGGAAATCGTCTCTGAATCATTTCATCAAACACATGCTGGGCGGGTGCAAAATTGTTCGAATTACACAAAGCCAAAGCAAGAATGGAGAAAGAATCAATGTGAGCAATACCCAATTTCTGATTCGACCAGTCAAAGAAGTCAAGCAAGCGTTTAGGGTTGACAAGTAATTTGTTCCAATCAAGAACGGACTGAACCACATCTGCATTTAGCTTTTTAGGGATTTCTGACGACTCCAAAAGTAATTTCCAGTTCTTAAGTATCAGAATCGTCGAGATTTCTTCCGCTGTTGATTTACTTTCCGAAATCTTATCTTTCAAAATCGTCGAGATTTCTTCCACTGTTGATTTACTGTGGGTATAGCGCATTGATTTCTTGATTACATGTCTTCGACAACTCCAATTGTAGATAATCAATATCCTTTTTGACAATACGAGATTCATAGTTTCTTAACAAACTTGTCCAGATTAACATAACCAGTTAAATAAGTGTAGATCTCAAAGAGGATTTTTGCAGAGGAAAGTGAACAGGGATGACTTTAAAGCTAAGGGGGAGAGGGTATTATTTATTATGTATGGTATTATTTAGTATGTTTTCATGACTCAATGGTATAATTTTTTAAATATTTTAATTTGAGTATTTTATAATATATAATTAAAATTGGGAAAAATGTCTGAAATATATCTGAATTTTGATCGAAATTGTTGTAACAATTTTGAACTTTGGAAATGGCCTTTTACCCGTCTGCACTATATAATAGTGTATTTTAAAGGTATATATGTGTCCACGTGGACATCATAAATATTGCATCATTATAAATAGTAATGTGTCCACGTGGGTACATATATACCTTTAAAATATACAATTAAATATTGCATGTGGGTAATAGGTCATGCTCAAAGTTTGGGATTGTTACAGCAATTTCGGTCAAAGTTCTGATATATTTCGAACTCTTATTAGATTTTTTAAAACCATCTCAATCATATCGGTTTCTCTTTGGTATCGGCATGGTTCGTTTAATTTTCAATTTTTTTTTACTTTAAAAATATCATCTCAAAAATATTACTTTTAAACTATTTATTTCGCAAATATATTCTTGAAGAAGCACTTTAATTCCTCACCAAGAAGACAAGAATGAAAATCTTGTTATCGTATTGTTTGATCATAAACATTTAATTGGAGTGTTTGCATCAGCTTTGTTGTATTATTTGATAGAGTATCTATTACAATATCTTTTAATTTTAAAC
>JAJOOR010019585.1:0-17099 GCA_036250505.1 Solanum acaule | reverse complement strand
CCTCGCAAAAGCCATATTGCGAGTTGATAATAAGCACACATGTGACCATCTTGTAGATGCATCTATCAAGACCATATAATATTTAAATGGCCCACATGAAGGGTGAATTGGCCCACATATATCACCCTGTATACGTTCCAGAAATGCAGGGGATTCAATCCCAACCTTAGTTGTTGATGGTTTAATAACCAACTTTCCTTGAGAACAAGCAGCACAAGAGAATTTCTTTGATTGAAGAATTTTTTTGATTCTTCAAAGTATGCCCATGTGAATTCTCAATAATTTTGCGCATCATATTATAATCGGGATGGCCCAACCGGTCATGCCAAATGATAAAATCATTAGGATTAGTAAACTCTTTGTTTACTATGGCATGTGATTCAACCATACTAATACTTGTATGGTACAATCCAGAAGAAAATGCGGGTAATTTTTCATGCACATATTTTTTCCCCAATTTTACTGTAGTAATATAAAGGTATTCAACCTTTCCTTCATTGGCAGTCTCAACATGGTAGCCATTTTGGCGAATAACCTTGAAACTTAATAAGTTTCTTTGAGACTGACTACAGTACAACACATTTTTAATATTTAATATCGTTCCCCCAGGTAGTAGTAAGGTCGCTCTTCCAGAGCCCTCAATTAATTTTGCACTACCAGATGTTGTATTAACATAAGCCTTTTTCATAATCAAATTAGAGAAATATTTTCTCTCTTAAAATAGTGTGAGTTGTAGCACTATCAAGAAGACACATATCTCCATTACTCATTTTGAACCAATTGAAGATTGAGGAATTTTATTTATCTTCATAAAATAAAAGTACATCATAAGAAATATGAAAAATCAACAACTATGCAAGAAAATAAAATTACTTTTTTTTTTCTGAATATAAAAACAACATAAGGAAAAGCATAACAATTAAAAGCACATAAATAAAACAACACAATTATTTTCCCCAATCAAATGATCAAACATTAGTTTTGATCTCCAAAGAAGTCTTCAACTTCCAAATGAGTAATATCATCAAGGTCATCAAATCATCATCTTTTAAAGCCAAATTTGCTTCAATATTGTCATCATATTTTTGTGAAGGCCCTGCCTCGGCATCATTTTTATAAGTCAAGTGTGACTCCACCCGAGCATTAGAAGAAGATGCACCATTTTTATTTCCTTTTCTTTTCAAGGAATCTTGATAAAGCCTAACAAAATGCTCAGCTGCTCGACATTCATTCTTCCAATGCCCTTTCATGCCACAACGATTACAATTGCCTCTTGAAGGATTGCTTTGAGAACCCATATTGTTCTCCCTTTTGTGGCGACCACCACCACGACGATTATTATATCGTCCTCTGCCATTGCCACATCCACGCATATTATTTTGGCCCTGATTTTATTTTGTCTTCTTTCAGACTGGCCATGTGCTTCAACCTCATTTGCTTCCGGTAACGGAGCAGTTCCCGTGGGACGGGCCTCATGGTTTTTCAATAAAAGAGTATTATGTTGCTCAGCCACAAGAAGGCATGAGATCAACTCAGAATTCTTTTTGAATCCCCTTTTACGGTATTGCTGCTGTAATACCAAATTTGAGGAATGAAAAGTTGTGAGAGTCTTTTCCAACATGTCCTCATCTTTTATATCTTCCCCACATAATTTCAATTGGGAAGTAATTTTGTATACATCAGAATTATATTCACATATAGTTTTAAAATCTTGTAACCGCAAGTGAATCCATTCATAACGAGCCCTTGGCAATACCGTTGCCTTAAGGTGGTCATACCTTTCCTTCAAACCAGTCCACAATTAAGTGGATCTTTCACCGTAAGGTATTCAACCTTCAATCCTTCATCCAGATGATGACGAAGGAAAATCATTGCCTTTGCTTTGTCCTGACTCGACGATGTATTACCATTGGTAATAGTGGCACCAAGACCTTTAGCGTCAAGGTGAATTTCAGCATCGAGTACCCATGACAAGTAATTATTTCCAGAAATGTCAAGTGCCACGAACTCAAGCTTTGATAAATTCGACATGATAAAACTATCATAGAAAATAATTAAATTAGAGTAAAATAGACAATGAGTAAATAATTAAGTAGCAAAACTTTTTTTTTCATCAAAGTAAAATTAGCATACAATCTAAATTAATATTATGCCTCACAAATAACAAAAATAACTTTTAGTAAAATTGTTAGATAAAGTCTTTTCATTAAAAATTAATCAATAGTATAGATAATTCACTTTTTCCATTGAGAACATAAAACACTAGAATTTGTAATCCATTCATTTTTTTTATTATTTTTTTTTTCACTAAACAATGACCTTCATCTTCTCTTCGCAAAATCGATAAATAGTTCGCCTTTTTTCATTAAATTATAAACAAAATGTAAAGCAGAAAAAGTATAGCCACATTTTAATAATTTTAACATTAGATTATAAATGGATACCTCACAAGAAATGTTGTTCAATCTTGAGACTTCGTGCTGATAACGTGTTGTAAAACTTAAGGACAAAAGAACAATATAAAGAGGAAGAGAAGAAGACTATAAGACAAGAGGAACAATATAAACTAACATTCTTTCTTTCAAGTGTCTCAACATTATTCTCAACACCACTATTTATAGGATTACATTGAGGAATACCAAAGGGTGTCATAAACATTACATTAAACCTTGTGAATTACTACCCATTAAGGAGGAACTAAACCTAGGAGTTATAGTCATCCAATTAACTATATTATCAACAACATTACTACCAATAAAGGATGAAATTAACCTAGGAGTTATGGTCATCCATTTGACCATATTATCAATAACATTACTACTCATAAAGGAGGGAAATTAACCAAGGAGTTATGATCATCCATTTAACCACCAAAATGATTTACAACAATTTAGTTTATGAGAAAATAAGCTGCGGGTTGAAATTAAACATTAAATTTGTTGCATATAATAATATGGAGATAATTGGATCTTTTGCTAATGCTAACGCACAACAATAATAACAATATATTTGATATGCTTCTATAATAGGTTCTAAAAATGTGAGACTTATCTAAACTTTATTTCTATCTTAGGTAAGGTAAATAGACTATTTCTAATAAAACAATCAACTCAAATTCAAAAGATATATAAGAGAAGAAAATCTATGATGAAAATAAAAAATATTGATGACAAAAATAGTACTCCCTCTATTCCATTGTATGTGAGGTAGTTTGACTCAGCACGGAGTTTAAGAAAGAAAGGAAGACTTTTAAAACTTGTGGTCCAAAATAAATGATAGAAATTTGTGTGACTGTAAATTATTTCATTAAGGGTAAAATAGACATTTTATAGTTAAATTGTTATTTAATATAGAAATGTGCCATTCTTTTTGGGACTGACTAAAAAGGAAAGTAAGTCACATAAATTGGGACAAATGGAATAATAATAATAAGTAATAAATTAATAAATAAATAATGTTGGTATACTTGATGATAGTCTCTAGATTTATGTGTCATCTTGGTAACCTTCACTTTAGTTTAAGTTAATGTTATTTAATTTTTAATTAGATGACCCTTTAATCTGTAAATAAAACAGAAAATCGTTGAAGTTGATAGTTATATATATGTAACTACAACTTGTACATGAGGATTAATAGTCCAACAAAAATCACAATTAGAAACAATTCTATTTTTAAAATATTTTATTCTTACATATTTTAGTGTATATTGATTCTACACTTTTTTGTACATTAAATATACACACACATATATATGGTCACAATATATTACAATTAGGCTAGTGAAAGTCTAGGAGTGTTTACGAAAAATCAAACTAAATAGAAGATTAAATTAAAGAGAAGACAAAATCGACACTTCTGGTTTTTATTTTTGATTGAAAAATCCACAATGACATTAAAATAATGTAGATAGTTTGTTTTGATGGTACATGATCATTATTCTATTAAGTATTTTATTATACATAATTGGCCATAGATGTTTCAAATTAAAACATCTATTTTCCTTCCTTTTTCTTTTTTTTGAAACAATAATAAATTTATAATTGAATACAAAATAAATATTGTGAAACCTCACCTTATTCTAGTAACCTACCATCAGTAGCACCTATGAATTTATCCACTACAACAAAAACACCTTTTAACGGCAATAAATATATACATTAACAAAGAGTGTTGAAGACTTTATCAACATTGGTTAATTGTCATTGGATCCAATATCGCTAAAGGCTTTAGAGACATATACAAAGAGTGATAATTGACACTAAAACTACAGATTTAGTGACAATTAAGTTGTTGCCGTTAATTAATTGCTGCTAAAAATATTTTTGATGTAGTGTGATCATTTTTTTGCTACTCATTTATCTAGTTGATACAAGGGAATTAATCGTGTTTTTTTCCCTCTTATTTGGTGTTTGATATTTGTATTGAAGTTTGAATTTTATATTTGAGGGTAAAATGTTTCCTGACAAAAGCGATTACATATCCAAAAAAACTTGAATCCGAGACCTTTGATTAATAATATTTAATGAATGAGTACTTACCACTCCAACACAACAAGTTAATATAGTTGGAAAAAAGTTATTGAGAATTTTATACTTTCTTGTAGTGGGATTAATTCCAAGAAACTATAGGTACTTCAAGGTACAATTTTTTCTAAGTGATTTTTAGTCTATCTTATTCCTTATGGTTAATTAATAATTATTACTATATATATCTGAGATAGTTATTTTTTTTTCTTGATTCCAATTTTCTGTAATAATAAAAATGATTTACTAAGATAATAACTACTTAATTGAGTCATGACCATTTAAAAAATCAACTCTCGACCGATACATCTATCGATTGACACACAACTTGCTCAAATCATCTCAAGCGTCCGTTTCTCATTTTATCCTCAACATGTGTACTACTACATGAACCTTCTCGTAAATGCGATCATTGAAATATTGTATCACCGCACATCCATCTTACCATCCACGTCTCTTCAATATATTGTCAATTCATATTAGTACAACCGTGTACCTCAAGACCCATAGTAGGTGAGAGCTTCTAATACACACTTAAACCATTTCCCTCTTCTTTAAATTCTCAAACAAGAAACACTTTCTCAAACCTAAACTTTTTAGCTAAAAAATTTACACAAATCGCAAGAAATTCCATTTTCCTTTAGACATGAATTCATGCAACCAATTAAAGAAAATATATATTTCTTGCAACATATAGAAAACAACAAACTTTATTTATTATATATTATAGCTAGCTAGGGTTTTCCTCTTTTTGGAAAACCTATTTAGGGTTTTTTCACCAATTTTGGCAACATTTTTTTTTCAAATCTAAGTTTTAGGTTTCATTTTAGAAACACAAAATATTATATAAGTAACTTGAGAAGAATTTGAGAAAAAAAATGGAAGAAGTGAAAGAAGAAACTCAATTACCACCAGGATTCAGATTTCATCCAACAGATGAAGAGCTTATAACATATTATTTAGTGAACAAAATAAATGATGTTAATTTTACTGGAAGAGCTATTGCTGATGTTGATCTAAACAAATCTGAGCCATGGGATCTTCCAGGTAATACTAAACTTCAAACTTTCTTTTTTCGAGGCGTATACAGTTTAATTAAACTCATGTGAGTCAGGAGTAACATGTAGTTTATGCTCGTGTGTCAAGGAGTACTTAACTCAAACTTGTAATTTTTTTGAATTTAGCTTTGAAAATAGGGGTACCTAGTCCATGTAGGGTAAAGTTACATCGATGGATCCAGGATTTGAACTTTTTATTATGGGTTCAAATTCAGAATTCTACTATATCATGTCTAATTTACTTGGATCGAAATATATTATTTGTACTTATTTAGTGGATCTTTTTGCAACACAAGCGTAAATATAGTTTTAATTAAGCCTAAGTTACTGAGTTCAAATGAAGTCATAATCTTATTTTGTTAGATTTGTATGTCCAAAGGGGTTCAACTGAATCTACTCGACCAAAAACTAATGGTAGGTATGTAAGCTAGGTAAAACAAATTTCTTTTTCGTGTATATATAAATTATTGAATCTTCTTGATATTAAGAAAAAATAAAAGGATTTATTTATATATATTGTATATCTGTAAATTGTTAAAAAATAATTCTTGTTTTTTTCTTGAATTTATTGAAAACCCTAAAAAAATTGTGTATCATTATGAGAAATTTCCAGAGAAGTGATTGATGTATAAACATAAGAGAACAATTTTTGGATCTTTCCCTCTACTTTACAGTTTTTTGTTTTTATTTTCATTTTGGGATGCAGTTATAAGCTATTATAAAAATTAATACCTTCATCAAAATGTTTTAACATTAATAAAATAAGAGTTGATTAAATAGGTTAAAAATCTTCTAAACTTTCATTATTATTTTGTGAATTTCATACTTAAATTACTGTACATTCACAAAACCTCTGAACTCTCATGGATTCATTAAAATCCCCCCTAGTGGAATATGACATGATACGTGAATATCACCAGAGGCGGAGCTAGGTGGAAGTTCGTGGGTTCGGTGATATTCACGTATCATTTAAATAAATATATATGTATATTAACTTGTGAACTCGGTTCAGTGGTCAAGAAGTGATTGTGAAACGCCCAAACTCTTAATCTCGACTTCACCTTTGAATATCACGCTCCAATAGCTCCTTCAAAGAGTTCCAAGTGGCAGTTAGGGTATTTCTGTCTAATCGTTTTGTGAATTTTATACATAAACTATTGTGTGTCCACAAAACTCATAACAATTTTTTAGTGGTGTGATAGTTAGGGTACCGTGAAAATCGTAAAAAAAAATGATATATCATATGTGTGTTTTTTATCATTATCTCAGTTAATTATATATAAGTTCTTAAATCCATCATTTTATTTAATTAACTCTTTATTTTTATTTTTATTTTGTGTAAATTAAATTACAGGAAAGGCAAAAATGGGAGGAAAAGAATGGTATTTTTTCAGCCTACGTGATAGAAAATATCCAACAGGAGTAAGAACAAATAGAGCAACAAATAGTGGATATTGGAAAACTACTGGAAAAGATAAAGAGATTTTTAATAGCAAAAATAATAATTCAGAATTGGTTGGGATGAAAAAAACATTAGTTTTCTATAAAGGAAGAGCACCTAGAGGTGAAAAATCAAATTGGGTCATGCATGAATATAGAATTCGATCCAAATCTTCTTATAAAACAAACAAGGTACGTATTCTCAATTTATCGGTAATTCCTAGCTAATTATTATTCGTAGTTACATGAGATTAACATGAAAGTTTTCTGTTTGTCGCTAATTCATTGTTTTCTTGTTGTATGTTCTCTTTTAATTTCTATGTGATATATATGATAGATGATTTTTTGCTAGATTATTTTTGTCATCACACTCTAAGTTTATATCTAAGTGAAAAATAGGAAAAAAAATCATTACATGAACCCTACAACCAAATAATAATATGGTTGTTTTGTATTGTATATTATATTAATTGTCGGTGTATATAAGTTGAATCTATTAGAAAATTTTCCTTTCTATTAAATTTTATGTCCTTCATGTTAATATGTTTTAAAATTTATTAAAACTTATTTAATTTGTTATAATAATTTTTTGGTGAAATTGAAATCCCTTTGAGATATATATCAAAAAGTTACTTAAGTCATTCAAGTTAACTATTATGTGTGGTTTTGGATTATCTATTTAATTAAAGGTGTCTTTTTAAACCTCAGATATTAAAATTTATTCATTAAAAAAGTTCATGCATGTGTAAAGAATTTAATTTAATTATTATAGCAAGTTATCTTTGCCTTTGTTTTTCAAAATGTTAGCTAATTTCACTTTTTATGAGAAATTACATGCATATTTTTTTTATCTTTTCGATAACTTTAAATATAAAAGTTCTTTACATTAGTGTCAGTCTATTAGAAACTAAACTCATTTGGTAAACCTAAATACATACTCATATGGTTTGTCCGGCTTCTTATTTTTTTCTTCATGTTACTAATCTCACTTATTATGATTAATCACCCTTACTTGTCGTTGTCTATTAGATGACCCGATAATATTAAATCATTTTACACTATCAACATATATATATAGAAATTAATTAAACTTTAACATGCTATTATACTATATTTTTTGCAGCAAGATGAATGGGTGGTTTGTAGAATTTTCCAAAAGAGTGTAGGATTGAAGAAGTACCCTACTAACCAATATTCAAGGGCAACATACTCTCTCAACAACACTCAAAATAATGCATCAATAATGTCATCACAAATGATGCAATTACCTCATGATCATCAAGGGTTCCAATTTGCAATGGGAAGAAATAATAATAATTACATGAATAATCATGGTCATGAAATTCAAGATCTTAATAATAGGGTTGTTTTTCAAAGTGGTTCATCAAATATGATCAACAATTTCCCAATACAACCCCAAATGAGTTACAATATTGGAGGTGGTAGTACTAGTAGTGGCGCAGGAGGAGGAGATAATAATAATAATTACTTCAGTATTTCAGGCTTAAACTTGAATCTTGGTGGTGGGGTTGTTGCCTCTTCTCCACCAATTTTTAGGCCAATGTCCGGCCCCGCGCCCGCGCCACATGTACCACCACAAGTTATGAGTCAACAAGAAGTGGCTTCTTCTATGATGGCCAATTGTGCAATTACAAGTTATGGAGGTGAAATGAATAATGCAAATACTATGAATAATAGTGTCATGACCATGGACAATTGTGCTGATTTAGACAACTATTGGACTAGTTATTGATCAAGAAGAAGATGGTTTTTACACAAAAAGCCACTTTTTTTGGCCTTGTATTTGGAAGTAATGTTAATTAGATTATGTTAGTTTGGCACTACTGTTATATTTAATTTCTTCTACTTAGAAAACAAATTATGTTGTAATGTTTATTGAGGAGTGTTAATTAGTAGTTTAGTACTTTGTGGCAAAGCCACACTAGAGTTTGATCATGAATGACTTTGTAGCTTTATTGAATAATCTTTGTGTAATACAATAACAATATATCAAGTGTAGTACGTCTTATAAGTAAGGTTTGAAGAGAGTCTAGTATATGTATACGTATTTTTTACCTTTATCATTATAGTGTCAGAAAGGTTGATTATGATGGATCCTCGGCTCAAAAAAAGCATAATTAAAAGTTATTGTGTATTTTATCTTATTTATCATTTATATATATATAAATTATAATCAACTTCTATACATTTTCCGAGGTAAAACGTTACAACCTTTTATGTTGAGAGCAGAATTTGAACCTAAACTATCCCCTTAGATCAACTTGGCCTTCTCGACATGTGTTTAATGATAACTTAAGAAACGATATAAAAGAACAGTATACACCACTCACAAATAATTTCAAAGAAAAAGAAAAAAATAATTAAAACTCATGTTGAGAGTGGGATTTGAACCCACGCCCTTTCGGACCAGAACCTTAATCTGGCCCCTTAGACCAACTCGGCCATCTCAACATTTGATGATTATTCAACTAACCGTTTATTATATTAAAGCCTATTAAAAGTTTTTTTTTTTAGAAAAAATAAATTATGGAGCATAAAAGTAGGTAAAACTAATAAAAGAAATTGGATACAAAATTTAGAAGTGAAAATAGAATCCTTACGGTGCTCAAGTTTATTGATGAGGAGGACATACCATATAATCTGTCTAGCTAAAAAGTCATTATTAAAGATCATAAATATTTATTAAAAGTCAATAATATTGCCATCGTACATATATAAGGAGGGATACAAACTATTGTTATGTGCCTACTTTTTGCCAAACAAATGATACAAACATAGAAGATTTGTCGCTCTGGTGATCAAGAATATGAAGTTTCTTCTCTTGACTAATTTACTCAACTTGGCAAAGGAAAGATTTTAAAAATTTAAGCCAAAAACCTTACGAGGACTTGATATGTCGTGAATCCTCTTGTTAGCAAAATCACAACATACAAACAACTTTTTCAATATTTTTATGATAATGATATTTTGGTCAGCTTGTACACCTCAACTATTCCACTGATTATCTATTACATCCCACCAACACAAATATTGAGGTAAGGGAAGAAACCAGAGTCTTTTCTGCCTCCACTAGAATTTGAACCTACGACCTCATAATTCACAAATTTCGTCGATCTCTTGGTCAGTGCACAACTTGCAAACAATATTCAAAGTTGATTTTAAAATAACCGTTTTTAACCAAAACTCCATGCCAACATAAGGACTCATGTAGCCTATGCTGGATTAACCATACTCTAGGCCGAAGCAATAAACCTATTTTACCAAGATCATTGATTGTTTGAGAACAGATTAAGGCAAGAACTAAGACCATGTCGTGGAAAAAAACATGTATGAACTTAAACCTAAGAGCAATATGTTGGACTGATAATACAACACCAACAAGCTCGGTGTAATTTCACAAGTGGGGTCTAGAGAAGGTAGAGTAATATATGCGCATGCACCTTACCCCCATCTCTTGGAGGTAGAAACGGCCTTTCTAAATGACCCTCGGCTCAAGTGCATCAAATCAAAATAGTTGTGAATGCGGAAATACGACAATGAGGAAAACATGGCAACATGTTGAATTGATAATAATAAAAATTAATAATACATGAATAATAAGACTATGAGTATCCAAAGCCAAAGCTGGATACACCAACACAAAATTTTTCAAACATATAGTTTATGTATCTCCATTTCTTTGGCCTTATACACAACCCAAAAATGAAAAAAAAAACACCAAGGCAAGAGCTTCATAAACAAGCAAAAAAATTGTAGTGGGACTAAAAGCTCCATATGCTCAGGGAGTAAAGGACAGCCAATCTGCAACAAAAAAACACATACCATATTTCAGATTAAGACATCAAGCAGTAAAGGGAAAGAATGTGAGTACACATTTTAAAGCAATGAAATTTTTCGGTATTGATTGACTGGGCACGAGGTTTAAGAAATAAAGACTGTCTTTTGAAACTAGTGGTGTAAAACTAGCCTTGGACATTTGACCGGCAATAGATCATCTCATTAAGAGTAAAATGAAATTTTAAAGCTAAATGGTTTCCAAAGACATTCTTTTTGGGACAGACTAAAAAGAAAAGTGTGTCACATAAATTGGGATACAGAGTCTAGTGTTTGGCTTCATTCCCGTGTCAGTATAAACTAAACGATAAAGATCACTAGATATAGGGGTTGATTTACATTTAAAAGGACAAAGCTATTTGGACGTGCAGCTCTAGATTTTGGGCATGGAGAATTGCTATAATTATCTCTAAGTCGATACATCGCAATATCTTATGGTGTATGCTGGCCTCTCAAGTGCATGGTATTTAGATTTTATCATGATCCACGACGTAAATGATACATTGAGACAGGGGAGTTGTCTACTTTTATGTTTGCACCTACTCCAATCAACAAGTGAGATTTCTAAAACCTTTTTAATCACCTTCCTCCTTTAATCTTGAATTTTCTTTTGTTTTTTCGGTCTGGAGCAGCGGATTAGAATGGGGTGCATTTGGGCAAAAGCACATTACTAAGCATTACCAAAAGGGCAATAAAAAATACCGAACCAAGCTACTGTCACCAGCTTATGATTTTCAAACTTAACACCGTAAATTTGACCTGTTCCTTATCACACGGGACAAAGGGCATACATATACAATGCAAGGCGGCTATGCATACATGAAAAAGGGAATAGCTGAAAGTGATACCTGTGAACTATTAAAGTGTGCCTCAGTTTCGATAAAAAGAAGACAACTTCCTTTGCTCTACTTGTCCGGATGTCCCCTCTTGGCCTTACGGCGTGAATTGGGTGAGTTAACACTGTGATCAGATTCCTTTGCCTTTGTACTGCAACATACAATTTAAGAAAGACAACTCTGAGCCTCACATTGCACAATGATAATCTCTACGTAAGGAAATGAGGGACGGATTAGGTATACTGACCAGAAGATGGCAGATAAGAATTTGAACAGAATTATAATGGGCAAAGCCAACAATGCTGAGGCCTACAGCACATAAAACCAACCAAGTTTACATTTATCAGATAAAAAGTTGGAGGAAAAAGTGGAGACGTAAAGGACTGAGTAAATGAAATACGCAAACAGATACATACAGCAAACCAAATCAGCTCCTTTGTTGCGAGAGACTTTGTAAGGTCATGATTCTCCAGTGTTTCTTTGACTGTGCCTTGTAGCTTCACAGTATATGAGACGACATTTTTCAAATGGTGAACCAAAAATCCAATATAATACTATAAAAAATATATGCATTAATCTAATAGAGGCATTTATAACTTCAACCATATAAATTGGGAAAAAAAATCAAACCATAGTTGTCTTCTTAAACTTACGGAAAACATATGCCTGAGATCATATTTCAGGGGTTAATGTCTCAATTACTTTCTCATACCTGATTATGGTATGTAGTTGCAGACTCAAGGAACTTCCCATAATGATGAACTGCCACCTCTGTGTATGGCTTGGCAGCAACACGAACTTTTTCAACATGAGGTTTTGCAGCAGCAGCAACGTCATCAATGTATGGCTTGCTGAATTTCTTAATTTCCTGTCAGAAAACTTTTCTCAGCATTATGCATTCATACATGCATAACAAAATTGGGAAAATGTTTTTCTTAAACAGACTTGGGAATGCTACCTGAACATGAGGAGTAGCTAGTTCTTGAACCTTGAGAATATGTGGAGTTATGGCGCCTTTAGATGTCTCGTAAATTTCAAGAGCTCTTGTAGTTAGCAATTGTACATGTGGCTCAGCAGTAGTGGAAATCACCAACCACTTTTCCTTCGCAACTGGTATCCATTGCTTCAAACAGTAGAGCAGCACAATGAGAGTCAACGCATACCCCCACTTGATAGCTAAGACACTCAGGAAAACTAATACATATTGAATAATGTAAAACTCAGACAAATGAACCTCCATCAAAAAGAAACTACTGAATATCCTACACAATTTAACAGCCACCCTTATCACTATTTAGCCTCTTCCTATTTCTAAAGGAACTTTCTCCAGAAAGATCTTTTTTTTGTGTGTGTGATAAACGTGGTGTCTGAGGCCAGCTTTCTCGCACCTCGACTAATACCACGAGATACCTGCCACCTCCCACCAAGGCTATCCCAGAAAGATCTATTAATAATCTACTACCTTAGCAGACGAGGTTTTACCTCACAAGGAACGAGAAAACTTCGGCATGTACATTGACACTTGTTTCTCTAAAGCAATAAGGATTTCAAACAAATATAGTAGTTCGTTGTGGTCAACTATCTTAGCACGCAAGATTTAGCCTCGCAAGAACAAATAGCTCAAGGATAGATTTGTATGATTACTTGTTCAGTACACACATGGATTTAAAATCAATCTAGGTTCCATTTCGAGCAAATTTCTTCAATTTTGAATAAGAAGGCAACAATATCTGCAAATCCTCACATCCTTGCCTACTGCAGTTGGACTTACCATAAATTATAGTTAAAACAACTATGGGTCAATCCCAAACAAGTAGAAGTTGGCTATATGAATCCTCACAAACCATGTCGCTCCGTTTAAGATCATCCGAGGCCAATATTATACAAATTAAAAATAAATATGTACTAGTAGTTATAATGATAATAAATCAAAAAATAAAAACCACGACAATGTAAAATAAAGAATAAACTTCTTTCAAGGTCATGGAAATGTTTAAATATAAGTGCATGAAACAATCTTATAAGAAAGAAAGATGTTGAACATTAATAACGCAAAGTTGGATTACTGTTTTGATTGTTTCCACATGTGGTGCAGCCCATGTTTCAGCTAGGGCCTTCTTTTCAGTAGCCTGAAAAACAAATAGAGAGATAAACAGGTTAAACTGGCTACTTGGACAAGCATCCATTAATAACAGTAGCACACAGCCTAATCGAATATCAAACAGACAAGAAACAGAAGAGTGTACCTTCTGTATCACTATGTCCATAGCAGGTTTTCCGTGCGTCTCCAAAAGAAACTGCAGTTCACAATACAATAAGAAATCAGTGTAGAATCATAACTCATATTACATGAGATTCTTTTATTGTTATTCATATTACACATAATTACTACTACTACATTAGAAGTTCTGCTAAGAAAAACACGGATTGTTGCTCCAAATACCTGGACATGAGTCAACTGAACTGCAAGCCAAGGTGGTAGCCATGCACCATGCACCTGAATTTTCAGAAAAGAAAAACTTATATTTCCGGGCATGTAGGAAGATTCATCGAAATCTAACTACATCAAGGTGCAAACATGGAAATAAGGCAGCAATAGAGAAAAACCAAATAAACATACTTATCATACAAAACCTATTTGGCGGAAATACTTTGACTTCCGTCTTTCAATTAAGCTATAATGTTTTGGCGGAAATACTTTGACTTCCGTCTTTCAATTAAGTTATAACATTATAACATAAAGTGGGTATTCCAGGAAAAGAGGCATTATTTTTCAAACGGACTGAAAAGGAAAGTAAGACAAACAAATTGAAATGGAAGGAGTAGAAATTATGACCTACAGTTTGGTGAATTCACATGATAAGATGCATACACCAAGTAATTATACCTCTCCAAGCTGCTGAGCTTTTGACGTGGCTTCAGATCTAGCTCTAATCATTTCCTCCTGAAAGAAGAGTATATAGGAGAGGTATTAGAAATTGTATCTGACCATACAAATTTCAAAAGTTTGGAGTTGTGTCTTTATCAAGAGCATGCCTCAGCAATCTGAAGAGCCCGTTCAGTTTTTCTTAATTTTGCCTCCTGCTCATCAACAGTCTTTTGAAGCTGCATAAACACAAAAGAATGTGGAATGTCATCTTATAATTAGGCTTAGTACTGCAGGTACCAAGAAAAATACTAAATTGCAGCTGCATGCAAGAGCTGGAAGATTAAGCATTCACAGGATGAAGAGTACTTCTGGTCATTTGTAATAGTTCACGTCAAGAAGAAAATCAACTTCTGGAACAAGCAAATGATAGCTTAAATTACTAAATTACTTGATCAGCAATGAAGATTTTTGGCATCTAATATTATATTTACTTCTTAAGGTTCTCCGTGGAATTTCATCCCATAAATTATCAGTTAGGATGAGCTCATCCTGTATAGAACTCCTTTTCCTAATTTTACTTCTTTGTAGAGGAGGGAGGGGATGATTGAATTCCATTAATAGCCATACTCTTGCAGTATACAGTCATACATTAAAATGCACCGACTCAAGCATCTACAATCAGCTATACCATACAACAATCAAGTCTAAGAGATGGGCGGCAGACCTAAACCATCTAGAAAGGAAACATCTTTTGAAACTGTGCCCATAATTCGTGTTGAAACTTAAGCTGAAGTGCAATATGTGAAAACATCATTCTCAAAAAGAGTTCGGATAAGGACAGGGGAACACAATTTATTATGGTGGAAAAATTGTAGAAAAGTTCATATTATGTGGTAAAGGTAACCACATGAGAAGCTTACCTTCTCAACCTTTGAATTTAATTCAGTTACTCTCTTCTCTGCTTCATTTATCTGGGTTCCCAACTCTTTTTTCTCCTTATTCTTCATATCAACTTCCTTTTTTAGTGTCTCAACTTGCTTTTCTAGTTGATCAACTCGTGCATGAGCCTTTTTAACTTTCTCCTCAGCATCCAATGAACCTTTTTCCTGGGAGAACAAATAATCAAAACTTTTAGAATGTGTGTTATAGAAACATTATTCAGACATCTTAGTTTGTGTAGAACTGCATGTAAGAGCCAACACTTGTATGGAGAAGTTAGTCGACTCACTTGGAGAGAAGATATTTGGGCTAGCAATGAAGCAATTGACTCTGATTTCTCTTTTATCATTTCCTCCTTGCCAGCAATGACTTCATCCTTCTGTTTCAGTTCCGTGGCAGTGTCCTTCACATTTGATTCTTCAAAAGCAAAAACTTTTTAGAGGACATGGTAGATAACTAATAATCACATTCTTAGGTGGAAAAAGTTCTCAGTCAAGAATATTTGAGGAACAGCTCCCTATTTGCTTAAGCCAAAACATCTTGCTGCAGACAAATATGACTACTTCTAATGTTCCGTTTTATCTCTGGATACCACTATAGATAACTTAATGGGCATATCAAGAAAGTATAATGGAGATGATATACTTATAAGGATGTAATGATATCTCTTTAGCTATATTTTTCTTTCCAACAAACAAGTTGTGCTTCCTTCCTTTTGGATTATCATTTTGACAAGAGATTTTTTTTTCTAACAGCTTTCTCAATAAAATATTGCCAGAGAGGTAATGTCACCCGTCTTTATACTACATCAGTTGAAAATTCTATCTTCAGTGGGTTACTTCTCTGTAAATACAACATCTCTTAAGCTCTTTAATTACTATTGATGCTCTGTCAAATAATAGCACATAATTCTGTATAGGGTGTGAAGAAAGGATGTCAGTGAGAAATGGCAAATTGGAGTTTGCAGCTTCATCTGTCTAAAAGCAAAAACCAATGAAAGAACTAGCTCTATGTATATGATGTCAAAACTTCATAACTAATTTAGTGGCACAGTACGTAAAGCAGTGGATTTCTGTTCGACGAATGCATCTAATTGAAGCAATAGTTTTTATCTACTGTTCCTTCACTTCCTACAGCAAAGACCAAAATACATGATAGTAAAATCATAGATAGTTCTACCCGAAGGACAAAAGTACATAGCATAGAACACCAAAGAGAAGAGATGCATCGAACATTAATAAGCTGAAGCAGCAGGTACTTGACAATATCATTTACTTGGACATGTGGAGATATCCATATATATAAGTTTACGATTTCTTCGGGGATCAAAAGTAGCTCTAACATACAACTTTTACATTTGACTTCAATCTAGCCATTTCTTCACCTTGTTTGAACAATACAAGTAATTGAACAAAGTTACTTTACATTTCTTAATCCTGTAATCTTGTATCACAGACTTCTGTCTTCAAATCTAGCTCAACGTTAACTCAATTCCCAAAAGATAAGAACTTTAATCAGTCAACCAATTAAATCATCAAGTTAATATCTCAAGAGTCCCTTGCATCACTAGATTTGAAGA
>JAJOOR010019584.1:0-11880 GCA_036250505.1 Solanum acaule | reverse complement strand
CTTGATTGAATCTCATTTAAGAATGAATATTCTCAAGGGGGAGATATTGTAACACCTTAGAAGTAGAAAAGTAAGATTGGAAATGGAAAAGTTGTAGGATATTGCTGGTGCAGGGTTGCATGAGCCTATGTATGGCCGGTGTAAGGTTATATGGCCCTTCGTGGATGAGTTGTTGAAACTGGGAATGATGGGTCAGTGTCCATGAGGCAAAATTAGTGTTCATTGTCCATAGTACGACTCATGGTAGTAGTTCATAGAATAGAGATTGGAAAATGGTAAAATAGCAAGTCTCTAATCCCTTTCTCAAATCCAATGGGATGGCCCATGGTGGAGTAAGTGGGTCTTGGTATAGTGCGTGGTGGAGTCCTTCAAGAAGTTAAAAGTTAAGCCCCTAAGTTCCATGAATAGTCAATATGGGCCGTAGAAGGAAATATAGTATGAACACGGAGTCTCCTAGCTGATTTCCAAGATTTAGGAAGATTTACAGGTTTGGGTTTATGAAGAAGGTGAACACAACGTAAAAGGTACTACTGATTGTGTAAGGGTTTTTTGGTTCTTTATGAGAGATTGGGTTTCCAATAAAGTGAAGCACATATGACTAATACGTTCCATAGAAGGATATATGGACCGTACATTGGGTCATAATATTCATATGGCAGTTTTTCTTCATAGTTATTTGGGTATTTTCCTACCCTTTTAATTCCTAAACTACGCCATTTATATCCAATTTTAAAGGCATATAACTGTTTCTACAACTCTAACACTTTCCATTCACTTTCGTTCTCTAAAAATCCCAAGTTTTCTTCTCCAAGTTTTCTCTTGAGAGGATTCTAGGGTTCTTCAAGCTCTAAGTCTCCTCTGAAGATTTCAAGCTAGGTTTTCATCAAGGTATGTGGTAAATTCATCAATGGGTTCCTCTTCACCCATTGAGTCCCAAAGATATCTCAAATTCTCTTTATGATTCTTACCCAAATTCTATAGTTTTTATAATTTGCATGTGGGTTCAATTTATTTAAAGCTTATTCATCATAATTGATCTTATTATTCACCATTTGATTATATTTGAAAGATTTCAAAGATATTTACATGAACCTTTGCTATACAAGTGATTTTGATATGAAATCAAGCTTCGAAGATATGCATGCATTATGAATTGAAGGATTTATAAATCAATGATGCTTTTAGATAAAGTATCAAACATGTTTTATAAAATTAGGTTGTTTCCGAATGAACTATTCTCATTATGAAATATTAACATGATTTACATACTTTCAATTACGTGTGTATTATTAATTGATTATGTTAAGAAATTATGATATTTTAAAAGAGCTATTCTTATGATTATGAGTCTTCATGAATGATTTGGTACTACTAGATTCTTACCATTTCAAAAACTATGAATGATATGATTATTCATGTTTTCCATTGGGAGTTTACTTAGCACTGAGCAGAAGGCTCACCCGTTTGTTGAGGTATGAAACCTGTTGTAGCAATCCCCTTTTTCCGAAAACTATGTCCCACCGTAGGATGAGAAGGATCGCCTATTAGATGAGGCTTGACTCCTTAGTATGTCACCCGTTAGTAGAGAAATGAATTTACCTAGTGGATTCACCTAAGCTTAAAATTATGGTCCTTAGCTTGGTAAGTAGGACACTTTCTTTTTGGTATGGAATTAGTACACTAAACTTCATGTTATATCTAACATGGTTTATGTCGCTTAACGGTATCTCCCATATATCTTATGACTTCTACTTATGATATGATTTTCAAAATATTACATTGTCCTTGTACTATGTTTTATGATTTCAGCTTATCAAATTATGTCATGCTTTACTTCATCATGCATAATCATATTTTATGACTTTTCACGTGATTATGCTTATACTCATGCACGTTTCCTCATATGCAGTATCTTCCAAGTACAAATTGCATACATCTCTTGTGCCTATATTTCTTTATAATATAGGTTCTGAAGTTCCATATATAGCTTGCAGTTAGCACAAATTCTGAACCATTTTTTCAAGACTTGGTGAATCCTCATACTTCGAGGACATGAAAACTTTTATACTTTCTTGAAGTCATTTCAAACTTGACATTCAGCTTTTAGATTATTTTGTAGGTTAGGACTTGTCCTAGGCACACCTATGTAGTAGACACTTATGTCAGACTTAGTATGTTTACAAATTTATGGTCTTTGTACGCATAATTTCTTTTATATATCGAGATTGCAATTTTAGATTTATCTTCCGTTAATATCTTTCTTTCATTCTTGTTGTTAACTTAGGTCATGCTATGTCAAGTGGTTCGTGTAGAATCTCTCAAATTCTATTCACCATGTCACGTATTGGGGGTAGTCTTGAGCCGTGACAGATAGTTTGTTCATCAATGAATAATTGTATAGAAATAATAGTTTTATCCTATATTTTATTATTTTACTATTTAATAAATGGAAGTTGAATTTACTATGAAGGTGATATGTCGACATTAGAAGACACATTTGATGCTTTTTCACTATTATAGATGATATTTCTTGACCAACAATTATGTTATTAATAGTTTTTAGGGAAAATGGTTGTATTTTCTCTTGTAATATCATAAACAAATTATATTTACCTTTCTTTATGCTTTTTCGATATATTTGTCTTTCTCATCAAACTTGTAACACCCCGAAATCAAAAGAGGTAAAGTAGTAGCTTTTCAGACCTTCCAGGTGTCATCCACGATGACCCAACCCCAGCCCATGGTGTGGGCCATGGACCGTATGTGGGTCCATGGATGGACCCCTTAGAAAAAGTTCGGGCATGGACCATGGTGGCACCTATGGACCATAGGTGGGACCACGCCCCGTGGTCCTGTGGCCGTTGTTTGGCCCAAAACTCTCTGACAAGGAACCACGGCTGAGCAGGACGGACCATAGGTCAGTCGGGGGTCCATGGATCGAGAGCTAGCAGTTAGTTTAGGGGCACATGGTCTTTTCCGGTTTTAATTAAATCAATGTGGTGTCGTTTTGCCTACACCTAGACAACCTATATAAGTATTTTAGACCCCTAAACTCACTAAATTAATTCATTCTCTCAATTCCCAAAAGAAAACCCAAGCCCTCTCTCAAATATTCTCTCTCTAAAAGGTGGAAGAAGGAGGTTGAAGCTAGGTCAAGTTCAAGTCTCCCATTCTTCAAGCTTTTGGCAGGCTTTGTGACTAATGAATGATGGATTTTCATCCATGGGATCCTTCCTCCTATGGATTCCCCTAGAATTCCATAATTTGAAGAAGAATTTCCCCAATTCTAGTTAGGGTTTGTTTCAATGTTGTGGGTTATGATGAAATTTGATCCAATTGAGTGGATTATCATTGTTTATGATTGAATTGGTGGGATTACATGTTTCTAGGATGAAATTACATGTACTCATGCCTATCTTATGATTCTAGGGTAGAATTGATATGATTTGGGTTGGTGCCATGAAGTGAAACTTTGTGGGTTAGCTATCTCCTTATAGGATTGATGAATTATGATTATAATTACATTAGATTAAAGCATATATGATGAATACAATATTAATATCTTGAGAGTAAAGCATAAATGATGACCAAGAGATGTAATGGTTTGAGAGTAATGCCTAGACTATGAATTGTCGATTGTTAATGTTATGGTCTGGAAGAGATACTTCCCATAATGAATTGATAAGCATGATTGAATGAATGTGAAAGTTTTACTCATATGAATGATTATAGGTTGAAAGGATTGCTCACCTAAAATGATTCTAGACTAAAATGCTTTATGAATGATGAGGCTAAAGGCAACTACCCATGACCTCCATGTGTAAAGGATATGAGGTGATTCCCATACTTCTTAGAATTGTACAAAAGGGGATTCCCCACGTTCCGGTTATGATGAATGAACATGGACACGAGTACCCATGATCCTTATGAAATGATATGGAGGCGAGTACCCGTGTCATGTGATGTGATTGAGGAGGCGAGTACCTATAATCTTAAAGTAAGTAAGGCAAGAGGTGAATACTCATTAGCCTTTATGAGCTAGGCATATAGGCGAATCCCCATGTCTTAAAAAGTACGTATGAATACTATGATTATGTTATGAAGATGATTTGCTTAGAGTGTTGCTAGATATGCCTTCCATGATGTAAGCTTGACTAGAGACGGATGGGCGAAGTATTGGCTAAGGTTAAGTGAGGTTACTTAAGGAATTATTTCTCTTTCATTATGATGCTTATTATTTCTTGATTATGCTTATTCCTTATGTCTTATGTTGACTAATGCTTATGTTATGTTGTTTATGCAGGCTATCATATTTAGTACATTCTTGTACTAATGCATACTCTTGCCTACATTTCTTATCAAAATGTAGGGTCCGGCGGTCTTGATTCACACACTTGTGGCTAGGTTCTTAGTTGATCAAGGAAGTGAAGATTTGGTGAGTCAAAGCATTCGAGGATTAGATCACCCTTTTCTCTTTTATGTCTTTCTTTTCATGTTGGACTATTGTATGGGCTGCGTCCCAAAATTTTATCTCTTCTGTTAGATGTTTTGAGACAATGTTGTTAGACTTCCGCTCGTTTTATGAAAGACTTTAATTGTTTGAAATGTTTTAAATTTCCGCACCTTTTCTATTATTTTATGTTATGATATGCTAAGTGGCTTGTATGAGGCCTCTCGGGGTCTCATACGCCTTGTTACATCTAGTGGGTACCCCTGGGTCGTGACAAAACTTTTAGCACATATTTCTCCTTGGTTGTTAAGTCTCATGTCAACACATTTACTAACCTAAGTGGCACCTTCGTAGATACATTTTTTACGTCAATTGGAAATATGCTTCCTAATTAAATATTCTACCACTCAGCTATCTGAATTGAAATTTTAAAATAGAAAAGCCCATTCATGAGCTCATTAAAATTGAGATTACTTATTTTTTTTGTTTCTATAGATGAGTTTAATCATTTAAAAGAGTCACGAGTTTAATCATTCAATGTTGATGATAAAGTTGAAGATTATAGAAAACCTTTGGAACCGGTCACGCGTAAGGAAACACTTATCGCATCTAGAACTATTCACAATTTTATGAAACAGTTCGAAAAGACAACACCAAAACTTTTGGATGCAGTAAGAAAAATTAGAGATGAGCTTCAACTAGATTTAAATTTTAACAAAAAGCATAACACAATAGAATTATATTTCACTGAAATGTCTTAGATATATATATATATATATATATTTGTACTTTTAAAAAAAGTAATAATTTATAATACTAATGAGACCATTTATTTAGATAGGGATCTTCTGAAAATATATTATCTTATTATCTTATCGAAATATGTGATTTTTTTCCATTAGTCCAAGTCGTTACCAAAAGAAAATATTATCTTAAAAATAATATTAATTAACCGAGTATTAATTTAGTGAGATTTTAGTATATAGTTTATTTGTGATGGTGGGCTATTTGTTTAGGCATGATCTTTTAAAAAAAATAAATATTGTGTATGTGTTAGGCAAATTAAATTATTTGAGTTCCGTAAGACATAATATTATGCATAGGGAGAGTATATTACAACTCAAACTAGTATTATGTTATTATAAAATATCTTTGCTCCAGTTGGTGGAGGTGAGAAAGATGGTTGGTTTATCTCTGCCCCCAACCTTCACCGGAACTTGCTGGAGAAGAAGACGGAGAATGAACACTCTGTTACTTCCTCCGCCGTCGCAACTGCCTTATCAATTCCGTCGCCAACATCAAATTCTTGGCCAACACTCCTCAACTTCCCATCTATCTATCTCCAACCAATTCAATATAGAAGAAGAAGAAGAGGATGAAGAATACCATGTCGGTTCATACTCAAATCAACGCTACGATTTTACTCCTCTCCTTCAATTTCTTTCCACCACCGAACCCAATTCAGATAATTCTTCACCCACACAACTCCACCCCACCGAGTTGCGGCTCGCTGAGTCATATCGAGCTGTGCCCGCTCCACTCTGGCACTCTCTTCTCAAAGGTCTCTCCTCCACCCCATCCTCAATTTCCATAGCCTATGCACTCGTTATATGGCTTCAGAAGCACAACCTTTGTTTCTCTTACGAACTTCTCTACTCTATTCTTATTCACGCGCTCGGACGCTCCGAGAAGTTGTACGAGGCTTTTTTGCTCTCTCAGAGGCAAACACTCACCCCTTTAACCTACAATGCACTTATTGGAGCTTGTGCACGAAACGGTGATCTCGAAAAAGCACTTAATTTGATGTGTAGAATGCGCAGAGACGGGTATCAATCTGACTATGTTAATTATAGTTTGATTATTCAGTCCCTTATTCGTAGTAATTCTATTGATTTGACCATGTTACACAAGTTCTGTTATGAAATTGAAGCTGATATGATTGAACTTGATGGCCAATTGTTGAATGATATGATTGTGGGTTTCGCTAAAGCTGGTGATGTTGATAGAGCTTTAGGTTTCATGAGTATTGTTCAAGGTAATGGATTGAGCCCTAAAACAGCTACTGTTGTTAACTTGATATCCGAATTGGGTAATTCAGGCAGGACTGAGGAAGCTGAGGCTATATTTGAGGAGTTGAAAGAAGGCGGGTTAAAGCCAAGGACGAGGGCGTTTAATGCCCTTTTAAAAGGGTATGTTAAAACTGGATCTTTGAAGGATGCTGAGTATATTGTGTCAGAGATGGAGAGTAGTGGGGTCGCACCAGATGAGCATACATATAGCTTGCTTATTGATGCTTATGGAAATGCAGGTAGGTGGGAAAGTGCGAGAATTGTGTTGAAAGAAATGGAAGCTAATAATGTTCAGCCAAATTCATTTGTGTTTAGTAGGATCTTAGCTAGTTATCGTGATAGGGGAGAGTGGCAGAGATCATTTCAGGTGCTTAAAGAAATGAAGAATAGTGGGGTCAATCCTGATAGGCAGTTCTATAACATAATGATTGATACTTTTGGGAAGTACAATTGTTTGGATCATGCAATGTCTACATTTGAAAGGATGAAGTTGGAGGAAATTGAACCTGATACTGTTACATGGAACACACTTATAGATTGCCATAGTAAGCATGGCAATCACAATAAGGCGGAGGAGCTGTTTGAGGCGATGCAGGAAAGTGGATGTTCTCCCTGCACCACCACATACAATATAATGATTAATTCTTTTGGTGAGCTCGAGAAATGGGAGGAGGTGAAGGGCCTGTTGAGTAAAATGCAGAGTCAGGGCCTACTTCCCAATGTTGTTACATATACCACTCTAATTAATATTTATGGACAGTCAGGAAGGTTCAATGATGCTATTGAGTGCTTGGAGGTAATGAAGTCTGCAGGGTTGAAGCCATCCTCAGCCATGTATAATGCCTTGATCAATGCCTATGCACAGAGGGTAAATAACTCTAAACTTATCATGACCTATGATGAGCTGCTTTGTGAAATTTCCATAGCTTACTTACTCACACGATATCTTAGGTCATAAATTCCCATAGTAGATATTTATTATGTGTATCCATATAGGTAGTACAAACTAATTGGTTACTTGAGTCAAATTCTTTATGACATTCACGTTTAGGTCACTTCAATTTCAAAACATTGCGAAAAATGATTAACTTAGAGGTATATTTAGTCGCTAGTACACTTACATGAGGTACTGAGTTTGGCAGGAGGTTTCTTAGTTTTGTTAGAGATTATAAGTCAGTGTTGGTAAATGTGAGATTTCCAGAATCACTAGTTTTACTAAAAGATGAATAACTGATTATTAGAAATTTAGAATGAAAAGGTTCTGAATGGATGATTATGAAGATTTATATAGCCAATCTCTCAAGTTAGGTCCCTAGTAAAAACCAAAGATATCAAGAACAAGATTGTGTTACCTCCTAAAGAATGCTCTGTTGGGTTGCAAGGTAAATCTAAACTCACCACACACAGAGGTATAAGGAAGATAACATTTCCATATTATTAATAATCTAAGGCTAAGAAAATGACGATAAACCCCTTTATGTGAAAAGTTTCTTTCTCCACCTGTAGGGATTGTCTGAACAAGCAGTAAATGCCTTTAGGATCATGAAGGGTGATGGTCTAAAGCCCAGCCTGTTAGCTCTCAATTCACTAATTAATGCATTTGGTGAGGATCGGAGAGATGCTGAAGCTTTTGCTGTATTGAAGTATATGAAAGAAAATGTGAGTTCGCCTTATCTTTTTCCTATACATAGTAAATATACAAATTTCTGTATTTTCTCCCGTTAGTGACTACATATCATTCTAACTTCCATACATATCCTACAACTGCAGGATATGAAGCCAGATGTTGTTACTTACACCACTCTCATGAAAACCTTGATACGTGTGGAGAAGTTTGAAAGGGTAAACACCTACTTTTTATTTATTCTGTTGAGTTGGAGTTTCCATTTTGTATCTTCTTGATTATTTCTCTTGGTGTTTTCCACCTAATGTCTTGCTCTTGGTTCTTCTTTTACGTTAAATTAGCATATTTCATTATATAAGCTCTGAACCTCAATCTTTTGATGCAGCAGAAGTATCAAGTTTCTAGAATAAATGGCAGAATTTTAATGAATATCACATTAAGATTGTTATCTTTGTCAAATTTACGGGATTGTGCATTCCTACATCAAAGTTGTGTAGGGATCAGCTAAATATTTTGACTTTCAGGTTCCAGCTGTTTATGAAGAAATGTTGTTGTGTGGATGCATCCCAGATAGGAAAGCTAGAGCGATGCTACGATCTGCTTTGAGATACATGAAGTCAACATTGAAATTGTAGCAGAATGCAAGTCACTCTAACAATAATGACCTTGATGAATCATGATTTTTCAGTTTTAACTTTAAATTTAAGGTAAGGGAATGTTCTGTATGTATTTGAGTTAACATGTTATTACATTGTGCTTGAGTCAGATAGGAGGATTCAATTAGAAAATCTCTTTCCTGGTGCTTATGTTTTGCTCAAACTAGAAATTTTGAACTTGAAAAATGTAGTCCTTTTTGGGTGTTTGTAATGTAATAACTTATCCTGAATTGTTTAATGTGCAGCTATGGTTCACATTTGTGCAGTAACCTATGTCACAATTCAAGTTTGACAGTTTGATTGGGAGAAATGGAAGTTAGACATTGAAGGTTAAGAAAGGATCCAAAGTCCATATTCGTCCCAGCATACTTTCATCTACATACTTGTACAGTTCCTATAGCTGCAAAGCGAATATTCATTCAGCTTGCCTTTTTTGTGTAACATGTAATTGCAGTGTTTTGAGTGTAGGAACAGAAGTTGCTTTACAGTCCATGTCATATCTTATGATAAGAGGTCACAAATAAAGTCTAGCTTGCAAATAATTGAGCTCCGAAACCTCTAATTGTAGCTCTCCATCTTTTCACCTTGTGGATGTAGACTAAGAGACTTGGCAATGTTTTTTCCAAGGGTGTCAGTCAAATGGGCTGAAATTGGAGACACTGAAATAGGCTCATCTACCAATTGGGTTGGATTGTTCAAATTTACTTCTGGGGATGGCAATGGGGCGGTGCCGGGTGGGGGTGGGGCGGATTGAGCATAACCCGTAAAATTTTTAATCCGCTCCGCCTTCATAACAATTTTTTCAATTTTCAACCTGTCCCGCATAAACCTGCCCAGTATGAACCCACCCCGCATAACATTTTTAATATCTTCTTTTTCTAGTTAAGTTTGATACTCAAACTAAAATTCATAAGAATAAATTCTTTTTTTCATTAAGTTGTATTAATTTAATAGGATAGTGACTTAAAATTTTATTTTTAGAGGTCAATTGGAAAATATGTAAGAAATTGCATTATTTTTGTTGAACCATTTTCATTTACGATTTTGAATGTTTTAGTAGATTTATAGAAATTATCTTAATAAATAATGCTTCTATCACTCTTATAACATGTAAAAAGTTAAAATTAAATTTGAACCCATATAAAATCACATATACCTGCATCCCGCCTCACATTAATTTTAAAAAATCCACTTCAACCCAACCCGCATCCACCCTCCCCGCACAACCTTAAACCTGCCCTCGCCTCACATAGCCTTAAACCCACTCGCCCTGCATTCGCCCTGCTCCATTGCCATCACTATTTACTTTTGGCTAAAAATTAGGTTGGGACATGACTTGTCTAATTAAACTTGCTTAATCTAAAAATATTAAGAGTCATTTACATTAATAATATATTATATAATTTTATTTATGAATTATTATCTATACTCTTACATAGTAACCTTACTTTTCTTACTAGGTCCTTCTCTTTTCTTCCGCTTTTTCTCTCCTTCTGTTTTCTAACACCATTTTCTCTCTCTTTTCTTCCTCTCTTTTTTTCTGTCATTTTTTTTGTCTCTTTCTTTTTAAAATTTCAATTATTTTAATAATTAATGATGATTTGTGAATGAACATTTTTTTTATGAAAATATGATTTCCATTAATAAAATAAATAAATAAAAATTATATTTGTAATACATTTTGAATTCAATACATTATATATATTATATGCATTTTTCAATACACATTGTAAATACATAACTAATATATTTTTAATATAATAATATATTTTAACACCGTTAATAAGAGAAAAAATAAAATAACAATTGTAATACATTTGAATTCAATATATTATATATATTATAGACATGTTTCGACATACATGGTGAAATATATAGCTATAACATTTTTAATACAAATATAGTATAAGTATTATATGTGAATTTCAAATACTCCGATACTATTTAAATTAATTTACATTTTTTTAAATGTATTATATTTGTTCTGAAATAATAACTATCGAATTCTTAATAATGTGTAAAATTGAATTTGAATTGTATTACAACTATGTTTTTTTATTTAATATAGTTTTAATACAATTTTTTTAGAGCTTTCACCCTTCTCCGGCGAATCACCACCGCCAGACTATTATCAGATTATCAGTATCTCAAGTTTAAATAATTTTATGTTGTTAAAAATATATTATATTTGTTTCAGAATAAGAACTATCGAATATATAATAATGTATAATATTGAATTCTACTTGTATTATAACTACCGTTTATATTTAATATAATTTTAATACAACTTTAATACAATGTTTTTAGAGTTTCACCCTTCGTATCCGGTGAATTACCATCATTGGACTACCATTAGATTATCAGTATTTCAAGTCTAAACAAATTTTGTTGTTAGAAGTGTATTATATTTATTCTGGAATAACAGCCGTCGAATTCATAATCTATCTATATATAATAGGAGAAGTAAAAAGTGACACATGTCAGCATCACAAAAATTCAACAATTTTAAAATTCAAAAAATAATTTAAAATTCTTTTAAATATTTGTTAAAAAATGAAATAAAAAGAGTAACCATCAAATAATTTGGATAACAATGAATTTGAATTGAATTCATTTTTCGTTTCCACAAAAATTGTTTTAAATTCGAATTTTAACTTTTCCTCTTTTTAAATACTATTTAAAAATAAAAGGCAAAGTATAATTTGGATAACAATGAATTTTAATTGCATATTAGTTACCACGAAAATTGTTTTTAATTTGAATTATAAAATTTCCTATTTTGATATACGATTTAAAAATAAAAGTGCAAATTGTTAAATAATAATAATAATAATAATCCCCTTGGTCTTGCACAACCTTTTATGTTAATAATGCTGATGAAAGGGAACGATGTGTCCCTAGATTGGTTATTAATTATAAGTCTTTAAACAAATATTTAAAATAGATTAGGTATCCTATTCCAAACAAAAGAGATATTATTATTATTATTTTTTTATTATTATTTTATTTATTTATTTATTATTATTATTATTATTTTATTATTATTATTATTATTATTATTATATTATTATTATTATTATT
>JAJOOR010019583.1:0-17490 GCA_036250505.1 Solanum acaule | reverse complement strand
CAAGTATTTTGTAAATGAGCTTGACTCTTGTTCTATGATGTCATTTTGAAATGGTTTGCCCTTAGTCCCTATTTCCCGTTAATTAATGTTGAATGTACTTCCGCGACCGATGAAGTGTGATGACAAGTTTGAGAGGCTTGTATGCTAGACTTGAGTATCTTGTCTTGTGTCATGGAAGGTTGATTATATATTTGAATATTTGGTTGGGCTATGACTTAGTAATGGAGCTCTTCTTATAAATGCTAAAAGAGGAATTCTAGGCCAAGACTTGAATTGGTAGACTTAAGCATAGTGCCTTTTCATGAGTCTATCTTTCCTAAGTAAATGTATAACCTTGAAAGATGGGACTTAAGGTGATGTTCCCTTCTTGAGTGAAATGATAGACTTAGAGATGGATGGAGCCGGAACGGCATCAGAATCCTTATCTAAGAAAGTCAAATGAGCTATCCTTATTAACCAAGATTGGCTATGATTAAGAAATGGGGCCTTTCTTTGGAAGATGTACTATGAGTTGGTTGAACTAGAAAAGGAACCCTCTCAAGTGCATATGTGATTGAATACTCTATAGAAACCAAGACTAAGCACCGAGTGGATGTGTTTAGGATGGTGGCCTAGTTGAGCATGAGATTCTGCACAATGAACATCCTTGGACATCTCTTAAACCATGTGCCAACATGGGTTGCTTTTAGTTCTACCCTTGGCAAGTAGAACAGCCTCCACGGAGTAGGATAGACTCTGAATTCCATACCTTGCTAGTGTGGTCTATGTCGGTTAAGGCGTATTTCCATCATATGGGATGTGCACCCTAGTATTGGATAGGTTCTACAACGTGTAGGTAGTAGTATGGGATGCTATCTACACATGACACGAGTAGGCTTAGAAGATACTAAAGTGAGTTCCCTAAGCCTTAGGGCTATTAAGTGATTGTCCCCTATATGCTTGGGTGTCTCTTAGATGGTTTTATAAAGAATGTTGACTTAGTATGTTATAATCTAATGATAAAACCCTTGTCTATGGTAACTCTTAGGAACACTTAGGTGTATATGAAAAGGTCGTGTGGGCGGTCACTTCATTATTCACTTAAGTGTGGTTTAGGGTGACTTGAGATAGAGGATTTAATGGTAATGAAGGACTTACTTTGCTATCTTGTTTAAGTATGGTACACTTGTGTTAATAGAGTTGTACATGATGTGAGTATGGTCCTATTTGTGAATGGTGAGTTGAAATGTGGGTTTATGCTTGCGGTTGTAAAGATTAATTAAAGAAGGTCTTAAAATGATACATTCCTTGTAAATGTCCGGTGTGCATGTTTTCTTGCATGGTCATTATACTTAGTATTTATTGTACTAATTCCATATTTCTCTATTTTTACAAGTGTAGCTGGTGGAAAGTAAGGAGATCTTTTGAGGAAGCTTGGGATATTGACTCTTCTCAAGAAGTTTGGTATGTCCTCATATATTCGAGGACATAGTTGTTAGCTTTCTAGTATTTCAACTTAGAGATTGTATAAGACTTATATTTTTGTTGTAAAAGGGTCGTATCCCTAAGATGTTCTATTGGTGCCTAAGATGGTACATGAGACTTAGAAATTCTACTTCGTTACATTTGAAAGATTTTATGAGTATTATGGATTTGTTTTAGAAAGTGTTTTTATTCCGTAAGGTTTTTATTACCGAATGCGATGAATGAATGCTAAGGCTTGTATAAGACCTCCGAGAGGTCGAATATGCATGTAACGGCTAGGGGGTGCTCTCGGGTCGTTACAAACTTGGTATCAAAGCATAAGGTGTTGGAAATTGTCCCATAGGATTCAAAGTCTCATATGCCACGTCTATTAGAGTCTTGTTCATCAGTGTAATTCACGACACATCTATGAGCAAGAGGCTATAGGACGGTAGAAGTATCACTTCTTTCATTAATCTTGACATCGTGCCTTAGAGTTTGGTCTATAAGTGTCATTTTCCTAATCCATCTCTTGTGTTTATAGGAAATGAATACGAGGGCTAATCCTAGGAAAGAGGAAGAGGAGAATGTGGATGTGGGAGTTCGTCCCCAAGGTCTTCAAGGTGACCAAGTCCCCATAGGCAATCAAGAGAATGAGGTTCCGGTGGTTCCCCCGGCCATGACTAATGAAGAGATTAGAGTGGCTTTTCTAACTCTAGCCCGAGCCATGACGGGTCAAGCTAACCGAGATGTGGGGCCTAGGGTGAATGCTAATGAGAGTACGGCGGCCTCAAGGTTGAGACACTTCGTGAGGATGAATCCTTCTATCTTTTTGGGCTCTAGAATTGGAGAAGATCCCCAAGGATTCTTGGATGAATTTTTAAAATTGTGGATGATATGGGAGTATCTTCTAGAGAGAAAGAAGAATTGGCTTCATAACAAATGAAGGAGGTGGGCCAAATTTGGTACACTCAATGGAAGGCAAATAGGCCGGAGGAAGCGGGTCCTATAGAATGGGAGGAGTTTAAGGAAGCATTCTTGGGTAAGTATTTTCCCCTAGATAAGAGGGAGTGCAAAATTGAGTAGTTCATTAATCTTAGGCAAGGTAATATGAGTGTGGAGGAGTATGCTTTGAAGTTCTCTATGTTGTCTAGGTATGCTCCATCTTTGGTGTCTAACTCTAGAGAGGAGATTAGTAGGTTTGTTACCGGTGTATACGACTTGGTGAAAGAAGAGTGTCGTACAACAATGCTCCATGGTGACATGAACATCTCTAGGCTTGTTGTGTATGCTAAATCTATTGATGAGACCAAGATGACTAGGGTGAGGAAAGATTTAAAAAGGGGTAGGTATGAGGATCAAGGACAACCTAGGTTTAAGAAGAGGGCTCCAAAGCAACATTTCTCAAGTGCTCCTAAGGTTAACCATGAAGGAGGTGGTCGTTCTAAAATTGCTAAGGCTACTTGATCCTCTTGTCGAATGAAGCATTTTGAGAAGTGTCTATCCGGCACTAGTGGTTGCTATGGTTGTGGGAAAAATGATCACAAGGTGAGAGATTGTCCTAATATTGTGTCTAAATGAAAGAATGCAAGGAAAGCTCCTTATAGTGGGCCTAGTGTTGATGGTCAAGCAAGGAATTGTTTCTATGCTCTCCAAGCTAACAAGGAAGCAAATCCGGATGAAGGTGACGGTAAGTCATAATTTCTAGTTTTTTGTTGGAATCCTTTTGTATTGGTTTAGATGGGTTTCTCCTAAGTGGGGGATGGTATGTTGAATGATGAGTTGAGGTAAGTTTGGATATTCTTGTCTCTTTCTTCTATTCCTAATCAAGCTTGAGTCATAGAATTGTAGAAGCATTATGCATGATTTTTGGAGTCTTGTGTAAAAAAAATGAGTTTCTACATTTCTCCTTATATTGATGCATGCTTTAAATTGAGTTGTTGATTTAAATGAGAAAATGAGGTTCATGATTGTTGTTCTCCTTATATGCATAAATTGGTGAGCTGCTAAAAGTTGTTAGAGTTAATTAGTTGAGCATGCTTAAGTGTATTCTTGATGTGCCATGATTGTGTTTTAATGAGATAATTGCATATTGTGTTCTTTTATGTTGTTATGAGCATGAGGTGCTATGGAGAAGGAAGTTCCTCCAAATAAATTAGAAATGGAAAAAATAAATAAAAAAGAGTTTGAGGCGTGTTGAGTTGTAGGTGTGATTCCTACTTCCATAAATTTGAATGAAATTGTGTTGTAATGGCTTGTTATGTGGAATTGATGTTTCCTTCTTGATGAGTGCTTTAATAATGATATTGTATGATTGTTGTGGGATGCTAGTCTTGAGTCATTACCCTTGATGTTTTAAAGTGTCATTCGAGGACGAATGTTCCCAAGTGGGGGATATTGTAACGCCCCTCAAAATGTAGGATAAAGTAGAGACTCCGACCCCTGGCCAAGCAAGCTGCTAAAGCAGCTGGAAGTTGTTCTTCGAGGGAGTGGCTCCGCGTCGCGGACCTGCTCCACCAATGGCCAATAAGTGGCTCCGCGTCGCAGAGGCACAATAGACTCTATTATATCGAAATTTAATTTTTTTAGAAACTTGTGGGAACACCCCAGCGTCGCGGATTTGTTTCGCGACGAATCTGCGAAAATACATCTCAAGTTTGACTTGTTTAAAAGGGTCCAACTAAGTGAGGGGTAGTTTGGGTAATATGTGGGTTATTGTTTCAAGTGTTTTTAAGTATTTTAAAGGTATTTAAAGTTGTATATTGTATTTTTGAATTCATTCTTCCAAATCAAAACCCCAAAGTTCTTCCTCTCTCTAAAGTTCTCTCAAGTTAAAGGAAGAAGCGGGTGGAGAGCTAGGGTTTCAATTGAAGGTTCCTTTCCACCAAATTTCGTTGAGATTTCATTAATTGAGGTATGGTGGTTGTTCATCTAGGACTCATCTTCAACCTAGAGTCAATTTCAAAGGATTTTACAATGTTTTAAAAAAGTGACTAAAAGCTTGTTTTTGAATTATATCAAGGGTTCTTGCATGAAAATGATATGAAACATTTGGATATGGATTAATTAATGTTTGGTTGTCCCTTTTGAATGAAATACTCCATGAACCCTTGTCTTCTACAAAACCCTAAAATTTGCTAAGAAGTGGGTCTATTTCTATAAATTCAAAGTTGATGGAATTATGTGTAAAGTAAATTGTATTGATATCTCTCGTGTTGTTTAATGTTCATTTATGATTAATTGTTGATAATGGATGAATTAAGGGTGGTAAGCCTTATGGGTGAACTATTGGTGATTTTGGCTATGGCTTTGGATTATGGTAAGAAAGCTTGAATTCTCTTTATTGAATTGATTGTTGTTGGTAGGTTGAATCCACCTTTGGTGGAAGTATTATATCTTATTATTGTGTGGTATTATTGTGAATTGTAGCCATGAAGGCATTGGTGAAGTTGTTGTATAATGTTGTAATTGTATTATTGTGAATTGTGGACATGAAGGGCATTATATGAGTGTTATTATATGGTTGTATTATTATACACATATGAGGCTATATGTAAAGTACTATACGAAGATATATGTAAAGTTTGTGTGAAGCTACAATGTGAAGATGTTCTAATGGTATTAATGTGATATTGTATAAAGTGTTATTATGCTAATGTGAAAGCATGTTTCTCTTGAAAATGTGATATGTGTTGATGATGGACTATGATGAGTCTTTATAAGATGATGTTGTAGCTCCTATAATAGACTTGAGTATCTTGTCTTGTGTCATGGAAGGTTGACTATATATATGAATGTTTGGTTGGGCTATGACTTAGTAATGGAGATCTTCATATAAATGCTAAAAGAGGAATTCTAGGCCAAGACTTGAATTGGTAGACTTAAGCATAGTGCCTTTTCATGACTCTAGATTTCCTAAGTTAATGTATAACCTTGAAAGATGGGACTTAGGGTGATGTTCCCTTCTTGAGTGAAATGATAGACTTAGACTTGGATAGAGCCGGAACGGCATGAGAATCCTTACCTAAGAAAATCAAATGAGCTATCCTTATGAATCTAGATTGGCTATGACTAAGAAATGGTGTCTTTTTTGGGAAGAGGTACTATGAGTAGGTTGAACTAGAAAAGGAACCCTCTCAGGTACATATGTGATTGAATACTCTATGGAAACCAAGGGTAACCAACGAGTGGATGTGGTTAGGATGGTGGCCTAGTTGAGCATGCGATTAGGCACAACGAACATCCTTGGACATCTCTTAAACCATGTGCCAACATGGGTTGCTTTTAGTTCTACCCTTGGCAAGTAGAACAACCTCCACGGAGTAAGATAGACTCCGGATTCGATACCTTGCTTGTGTGGTCTATGTCGGTTAATGCCTATTTCCATCATATGGGATGTGCACTTTAGTGTTGGATAGGTTCTACAACGTGTAGGTAGTAGTATGGGATGCTATCTACACATGGCACGAGTAGGCTTAGAAGATACTAAAGTGAGTTCCGTAAGCCTTAGGGCTATTATGTGATTGTCCCCTATATGCGTGTGTATCTCTTAGATGGTTTTATAAAGAATGTTGACTTAGTATGTTATAATGTAGTGATAAAACCCTTGTATATGGTAACTATTAGGAACACTTAGGTGTATATGAAGCGGTTGTATGGGCGGTCACTTCATTGTTCACTTAAGTGTGGCTGAGGGTGACTTGAGATAGAGGCTTTAATGGTAATGAAGGACTTACTTTGCTATCCTATTTAAGTATGGTATACTTGTGTTAATTGAGTTGTACATGATGTGAATATGGTCTTATTTGTGAATGGTTACTTGAAATGTGGGTTTATGCTTGTGGTTGTAAAGGTTAATTAAAGAAGGTCTCAAAAGCATACATTCCTTGTAAATGTCTGTTGTGCATGTTTTCTTGCATGGTCATTATACTTAGTACTTATTGTACTAAATCCATATTTCTCTATTGTTACAAGTGTAGGTGGTGGAAAGTGAAGAGATCTTTTTAGGAAGCTTGGGATATTGACTTTTCTCAAGAAGCTTGGTACGTCCTCATATATTTGAGGACATAGTTGTTACATTTCTAGTATTTCCAGTTAGACATTGTATAAGACTTATATTTTTGTTGTAAAGGGGCGGTATCCCTAAGATGTTCTATTCGTGCCTAAGATGGTAAATGAGACTTAGAAATTCTACTTCGTTACATTTGAAATATTTTACGAGTATTATGGATTTGTTTTAAAAAGTGTTTCTATTCCTTACGGTTTTTATTACCGAATGCGATGAATGAATGCTAAGGCATATATAAGACCTCCGAGAGGTTGAATACGCATGTAACGGCTAGGGGGTGCTCTCGGGTCGTTACAGCGACAACAACTACAACTGGAACAACTATGGCAACATAAATGATCGGGTTGGACCTTATTTTTGCTCTCAAAATCGGGAATCTAGTACTACGGAAGCTAGGGGCAATATGGAGCATATTGAAGATATGATGTATAAGATGATGAGAAGGTTTGATGCAACTGATGAGAATGTGAATGAGATGAGAAACGACTTGTCTGGTATTGGTCAAAATATTGATGCCCATGTAGTGTCAATAAATCATCTAGAGCAGCAAATGACTCAGTTGTCTACTAAAGTGAACCCACGTCAACCTGTCACTCTTCCTAGCAACACCATCCAAAATTCAAAGAATGATGGTCATTGTATGGCAGTTACTACTCGAGGGGGTAAGCAAACCATAGATCCACCTATGCCGTCTGTGGTGGATGTTGAGATTAGAAAAGAAGATGATATGGTAGAGGTTAGAGAA
The DNA here is from genome assembly GCA_036250505.1 of Solanum acaule. Classification (NCBI taxonomy): domain Eukaryota; kingdom Viridiplantae; phylum Streptophyta; class Magnoliopsida; order Solanales; family Solanaceae; genus Solanum; species Solanum acaule. The sequence continues at coordinate 10,234 of JAJOOR010019583.1, read as the reverse complement.
GATTCTGAGAATGCGACAGGCAAAGAAGCAGAGATATCTCAGAAAGTAGTCCCCATACCTAGACCTCCACCACCTTTTCCACAGAGGTTAGTGAAGAAGACTAAAGATAAATATCGTTGGTTTATTACTATGTTAAAGCAACTTTCCATCAATGTTCCTTTGATAGAGGCTTTGGAGCAAATGCCTGGGTATGCTAAGTTTATGAATGATATGGTGACAAAGAAAATGTTTGTGAGTTCTGAAGATGATGATAGATTGCAGCATTGTAGCGTTATTGCTACAAGATTTCTTGTGCCGAAGAAGGAAGACCCTGGTGCTTTCACGATCCCATGTACTATAGGGTTGTTACACTTTGCTAAGGCATTGTGTGATCTTGGTGCTAGCATCAACCTCATGACATTGTCTATTTATAAGAAGTTGGGTCTAGTGGATCCTAAGCCTACTATGATGCGGTTATTTATGACCGATCGAACCGTGAAAAGGTCCATTGGTGTACTCCATGATGTGTTAGTAAAAGTGGAGTCGTTCATCTTTCGAGCGAATTTTGTGATTCTTGACTATGAGGTTGATTTTGATGTTCCCATAATCCTTGGGAGACTATTCCTTGCCATAGGTCGTGCATTGGTTGATATGGAGAAGGGACAGATGAAGTTCACACTGAACAATGAAGAAGCAACTTTAAATATTTGTAGGTCCATGAAGCAGAGTGGTGAGCTCCAAACGATATCTGCTATAACTTACAGAGTTGAGAGTGGAACAGAAGTGCAAATTGAAGAGCGCCTCAGTGTCGAGGAACTAGCAGCGGTTATGATGAATTTCGATAGTGATGGTATTGAAGAGTAGGATGAGTTGGTAGATGCACTAGATAGGTGTGAATATCGGTCAAAACAAAATAAGTATGAGTTAGACATGAAGAATCGTGAGTCCCCACCAGCGAGACCATCTATTATAGACGCACCGAAATTGGAGCTTAAGGCTCTACCACCACATTTGAGGTATGTATTCTTGGGCAGAGATAACACTTTGCCTGTCATCATTGCGGTAAATCTAAATGCGAGACAAGTAGAGTCTTGGTGACTGTGTTTAAGAGGTTCAAGCGAGCTATTGGGTGGACTATTGCGGATATTATTGGTATTCCTCCCGGTATTTGTTCACACAAAATCCAACTCATGCTAGATCACAAACCTAGTATTGAGCACCAAAAAAGATTAAATTTACCCAAGAAAGAGGTAGTTAAAAAGGAGATTATCAAGTAGTTGGATGCTGGAGTTATCTATCCCATTGCAGATAGTAGTTGGGTATGCCCTGTTCAATGTGTGCCCAAGAAAGGTGGGATTATTGTGGTTCCTAATGAGAGAAACGAACTTGTTCTGATGCGGCCCGTGACTGGATGGAGAGTCTTCATGGACTACCTAAAGCTAAATGCTTGGATAGAAAAGGACCATTTCCCTATGTCATTCATGGATCACATGTTGGATAGACTTGCTGGTAAGGGTTGGTATTTTTTTCTTGATGGTTATTCGGGCTACAATCAGATTTCTATAGCTCCGGAGGACCAAGAGAAGACCACCTTCACTTGCCCTTATGGGACTTTCGCCTTCAAACGGATGCCCTTTGGGTTGTGCAATGCTCCAGCGACCTTCCAGCGTTGTATGATGTCGATATTCTCTGATATGGTGGAGGAAACTATTGAGGTATTTATGGATGATTTCTCTGTGGTAGGAGACTCTTTTGATCGATGTCTGAATCATTTGGTTGAGGTACTGAAAAGGTGTAAAGATTGCAATCTGGTGCTGAATTGGGAGAAGTGCCACTTTATGGTGAAAGAAGGGATAGTTCTAGGTCATCAAATATCTGAAAATGGCATTGAGGTAGATAAAGCGAAAGTTGAAGTAACAGAAAAACTGCCCCCACCTATCTCTATAAAAGGTGTGAGGAGTTTTCTTGGGCATGTAGGTTTTTAAAGAAGATTCATCAAACATTTCTCAAAAATTGCACATCCCAAACTGATCAAGAAGGAGTGTAAGTTCTATTTTGATGATGCTTGTCTTAGAGCATTTGGATAGTTGAAGGAGAAGTTAGTTACTACCCCTATAATTATTTCACCGGATTGGGGACAACCGTTTGAGGTAATGTGTTATGAAAGTGCGTGGCGCTTGGTGTGGTATTGGGATAGAGGCGAGGGAAAATTCTTAACCCTATTTACTATGCTAGCAAGGCTCTAAATGTGGCCAGAAGAATTATACTGTGACTAAACAAGAGCTTCTTGCGGTGGTTTTCGCATTTGAGAAACTTCGATCCTATTTGCTTGGTACCAAGGTCATAGTGCATACTGACCACTCTACATTGAGATATTTGATGGCAAAGAAGGATGCAATGCCGAGGTTGATTAGATGGGTATTATTGCTGCAAGAGTTTGATTTTGTGGTAAAAGATAGAAAGGGGACCGAAAATCAAGTTGCCGATCACTTGTCCAGATTAGAGGAAGCGACTATGCTAAAGCTTGGTGATAGGGCTGAAATTAATGATGCTTTTATAGATGAACAGGTATTGGCTGCTTCTCATGATCTGATTAATGATGCCCCCCGGATTTGTCCTTTCACCAAAGGCAAAAGTTTATGCTTGGTAATAAGGCTGAAATTAATGATGCCCCCGGATTTGTCTTTTCACCAAAGGAAAAAGTTTATGCATGATATGAAGAAATTATTTTGGGATGAGCTTTACTTGTATCGTAGTTGTGCTGATGGGATTATTCGTCGCTGTTTGCCTGAAATTGAGATGTTGAGTGTACTTGAAGCATGTCATTCATCGCCTGTTGGTGGGCATCATAGTTGTATTCGAACTGAACATAAGATTTTGCAGTGTGGTTACTACTGGCCTACTATCCACCAAGATGCTCATGATTTTGCCAAGTCTTGTGATCGTTGCCAAAGAGAAGGAGCGATTTCAAAGAGGCAAGAGCTTCCTATGAATCCTATATTGGTGATAGAGTTGTTTGATGTATGGGGCATTGATTTTATGGGTCCATTTGTGAGTTCACATGGAATGAAGTATATTCTTGTTGCGGTTGATTATGTATTGAAGTGGGTGGAAGCAGTTGCACTCCCCAACAATGAAGGTAAAAGTGTCACCGCATTCTTGAAAAAGAATATCTTCTCCAGATTTGGTACACCGAGGGCAATTATCAGCGATGGAGGTTCCCACTTTTGTAATAAGTTGTTCAAAATGCCACTTGAGAATAGGGCGTCCGCCACAATGTAGCCACTCCTTACCATCCGTAAACTAGTGGGCAAGTTGAAGTGTCTAACAGAGAGATCAAACAAATTTTGGCGAAGACTGTTAATGCTAATAGAACAGATTGGTCAAGGAAGCTTGATGATGCTATGTGGGCCTATCACACTACATACAAGACTCACATAGGTATGTCTCCTTACCAACCTGTAAATGGGATATCTTGCCATTTAACAGTAGAGCTAGAGCATAAGGCTTTGTGGGCGATTAAGAAGCTAAATTTGGATTGCGGCGCCGCATGTAATCAAAGAATGAAAGACCTGAATATGCTTGATGAATTTCTCCTAAAAGCTTATGAAAGTTCATCCTTGTACAAAGAGAAGATGAAAAAGTATCATGATCAAAGAATTGAAAAGCAAGAATTTATTGTGGGTGATCTTTTGCCTCTATTGAACTCTAGGTTGCGCTTGTTTCCGGGCAAACTTAAATCCAAATGGACCAGGCCATTTTTTCTCACAAATGTGCTTCCTCATGGAGCGGTTGATCTTGAGAACTGTGACGGAACAAGGTTCATAGTTAATGGTCATAGGATAAAGATTTATCTGGGAAACGCAGAAAGTGTGCAAGAAGTTGTGGAGGCCTATCATCTTGATGAAATCTGTGTAATCAAGAGGCCTACGTCGTGCCGCGACGTTAAATCAAGTGCTGCTTGGGAGGAAACCCAAGATGTACAATCTAGCCAACGATAGGCTTTTGTTTTCCATCTAGCAGTTTCTGTGTTTAGTTGATTCACTATATTAATTTAGATAGGTGTTTTAATGTCTTTTAGTGTTGGCTAGAATTAGCATAGGGTTCGTGTCTAAAAAATGTCCAGAAATTGTAAAAAGAATAGCCTAATGGTTGCTACATGTACAGGTACGCTATGCAAAATCTGCAAAAAATGGTCTGGTGTAGCGGTCTATGGACCCCATCGACGGTCCATCGTTCACTCCACAGACCGTGAATGCCGTCCGTAGACCCCAGGTATGTCCCTAAATTTTTCCAAGTGTTGAGGTGATCTACGGTCTCGACCTACGGACCGTAAGTGGGGTCTCGTAAGTCGAAACCCTACTCTGCCCGACCCGACCCGAACTTCCCCTATTTAAAAACCCCAAAGTTTAAAACATTTCCCACTCCTTCCAAAACTCTCATCCGAACCCCCACACACTAAAAACCACAAAATTCCCTCCCTCACACCACCATCCATCAGATATTCCTAAGGAATTCACCCCAAAAATCCACACACTCACACCCTTCCCATCTTTCCTACAAAATCCCATTTTCAAAAGAGTCCGGTGTCTGGGTACGGTACGCCGTTGGGTCAAATTCAGTCGAAGTCTAAGTCTCGGCATGCAATCACACCACTCCTCGTTTCTATTGTAAGGTAACTGACTGTCCCCTCATTTTGAATTATGATTCATAGCTTGAATAGGGTATGTCGGGAGTGGGTCTTGACCTTGGGTAGCTAATCATCCGTAAATGCATGTTAAATATGACATTTAGATGCCCTTGGGATGATGGTCAGTGATTTTAGGTACTTCTAACCTAAATCCAGTAGAACTACGAGTCTAAATGTCAGTTTCGACTTAGGGTTCCATCACTTGTATGAATGGCATGCTTAACTGAATTATTGGAACCCCGAGAATGACGAACTAGCATGTGGAGTGTTGAAATGCATGATTAAACTTGCTTGGTGTTATTGTTGATCCTCTTGTATGGCTATATGATAAGAACTTATGCATACTATTGGCCCAGACCCACCCACAAGACCCCGTCCACGGATCGTCGTTCAATCGACGGACCGTTGATCAGGTCCGTGGCAGGGGCACTTGGGAAATTTCCCAAATTTGACACAACGGAGGTGGACTACTGTCCGTGTAATGACCCACGGACCATTATGCATCTCCATCGTTCCTATCTGTGACTATGCCCTGGTTACTTCTGACTTACGGAGCAGGTCCACGGTCCGTAGGTTGACCTACAGACCGTTGGTTCCCTCCTTCGATTACCACTGTAGGTTACTAAATTTTGATTTTTTTTTAATTATTATTATTGTTTTCTTTCTTCTGTGTTGGGTACTAACATCTCCTCCGCAGGTACCATGATACCAAACAAGAAAGTCATCATCTATAAGGGCCGGTCTAAATCTGTGGCGCCTACCCTACGACTTATCGATGAGGATGCCAATAGGCAACGAGACCCGGATTACTCACCCACACCTGCTCGGGCCATTCGAAACCAGTCCAAGAGGTGCTCCCCAACGTTGTCACTGCCTCCCAGTCTGGTGAGGATGATACACTGATCGGGTCACCAACTAGGTCGGGGTCCGGTTCTATCTCCAACTCTACTTTCGGGTCTAGGTCCGAGGCCGACACCGGTTCAAGTGCACATGAAGCGGCTCCCTCGTCTGATGAGGCATCTAGCTCTGACGGGATTTACATCCCACAAAATGACCAACCGGATCCTGTAGACGAAGAACCGAACAAGTGATGTGTCGAGGGGCAGTGGCAGATTTACCGTGATGCCAGGATAAAGAATGCCAAGAAAAAGATGGCCCGTACAATTACGGAGGAGCATAGAGTTCTCACCGTGAGCCTCCACACTTTGCCAGATATCCACCACATTTTCCAAAGGCACAGGTGCGAATGGATGGCTCGTGATCCAGGTACTTATAGCGAGGAGATTGTGTGGGAGTTTTACGCCTCCTATGCTGCCACTCTCAGAGGGGGAATTCACAAAAACGCCAAGCCCGCAACACAAGACTCTGTCACATCCACCATGGTCCGAGGAGTCTTGGTGAACTTATCCCACACCACCATCAGTCGGTTCCTTTATGGCCCTAACCCTTACCACACATGGGCGGACTCTACCGCTGAATTTGATTATCGGTGGGAAATTCTGCGGACTGGAGCCTTCAGCCGAAATGCAGATAAAAGGGAGGCGGTTATATCATGGCTAGCTCTGCATCTTGCTTTGGATGGTGAGAGAGCAGAATGGGTTGCTGTGCCCCGATTGGGTGTTCGGAAAGCCATTCTTACTTTGGCAGCCAAGTTCTTTTGGCTATTGGTCCGAAATAAATGTCACCAACAATGGCCGATAATATAGTCACGTGGGATAGAGAGGTTATGGTCGCTGCACTGGTTGCTGGTTTGGATATAAATTTCCCTCGCCTACTATTGGGAGAATTGCATGAGAGGGCTTTCAAGATAACCACCACCTACCCGTTCCCCTGTATGATCTTTCAGCTTTGCAGGGATGCAGGAGTGCCTATTCGACACTGTGATAAATTGGTTCATGCGACTGGGACCCTTGACATTGGGTTGATTCAGGATGACGTGAATGTGGCAGCACCACGCAGAGGGCCTCGAGTCGATGTACCTATGGGCGAGGATCTGATACACACTGTGGGACAGATGCAGGGAGATGGGTCCCCCACTACAGATCTGACTGATGAGCACCCAGCTTCCTTTTCCCAGACAGCCAGCCAGGCCCTGAGCTCATCTCGAGCCACCCCAGTCTCCGGCACAACTACGATACCATTGGCTCGAGTTCAAAAGTTGGAGGGTCAGATGGCCACCCTACTACATCACCTTAAGCCATAGATGCGGAAATTGATTACTGAGTCTGAGAAGCGAGTGGAAAATTGGACGACAACCATGATGGACCAAAAGGTCCGAGTTGTTCACGCATGCTTAGATGTCGTCGAGGTGAGAGTGTTGGATAAGCCTGCCCCGACCGCTGATGTGACTGCTCTCTGGACAGATATACCTGGCCTCCGGACTGATGTGGATGCCATTTTTACTACACTCGTTGTTGAACCTCAGGCTGCACCCTCTGCATTTGGCGATGATACAGTTTTGGGTGCACTGTTTAGCGAAGATGAGGTGGAGGAACATCCAGCACGTGCCCGTGGGAAGAGACACCGATCTAGTCGACACCCCGAGCCCACGGAGGCGGAAAAGGCCAGTAAGAAACAACGCAAGTTAGACAGAGCAGCCATAAGAGTTTCCATCGTAGATGAGCGGTTACGGGAGCAGAGAATCCACGAGTTGATGGCGGGAGCATCGAGTTCTATTCCCGTGTCTGAGGTTCTGCCTACTGGGTCGACTGATCTGAGCACCAATGATGGTGCAGTTAGAGTGACAGATAGCATTACTGATGGTGTTGTGCTTGTTGATGCAGGCACTACTGAGGATGACCCGAGTTTTGATTTCACGGTCTCGGGAAAACGGACCCACCCGCTTGTTGATGGTTGGTCTGCGCTATGCGCCACAGGTTTGCTTCACCCAAACCCATTACTTTTTATTGATTTCTTTTGTGCATTGGGGAGAAGTGCACCTACTTTTTGTTGGGGGTGGGGTAAATGGATTGTGAGTGATAGGGTGAAGTCTGAGTAACCCAACTCATAATCCTCTCTTGGGGTTTTCTTGCCTGTGTTCTTTTCCCCCAAGAGACTGTTTAATTTATATTGAACAGGCATGTGTTAGGATCGTATGTGTAGAAGCATGAATAAGAATGAAGCATGATGGCTTATGATTTTGTGATACCCGTCCAAATTTTGTGATGTGTGCTGGACTTGGTAGGCTAAAATAAGTTGAATGTGTTGGCTCTGAGTATGACATGATAATGAATCAACTGGATGCCATGACGTAAGCTGAAACTTGAACTTGGTAATCTGATCATCTGATAATGAAACTATGTGCCAAGAGTGTGTGAGAATAGTTGATTGTTCAAACAGTTTTTGTACAAAACTAGAACTTGCTCGGTTAGGCCTGCTAAGAGAATTCACTCTTGAGGCTAGGAAGTGATCATAGGCCCTTGTTCTGATAAGTCCACAAATTGCCTAAAAGAAGGATTCAACCAAATGAAATAAATGCTCCCTTTGATCCAAATGCTTTGAGCCTAAAATTAGACCATTTCTTTCTAAACCCCGAACTCACTTTCCCATTAATCGACTATGTTGGCCCCGGTCCCTCCGTGGACATGTGCACCTCGACTTAGGCCAAAAGCCTATGTTGAGGGTGGTTAATGTAAAAAGTAACTTCAATCTTGGCCCTGACCCGACATCGGGGATTGTGCACCTCAAGCAATGGAAAATCCATAAGTTGAGAGTGGCTATGAAAGAGGAAACCGAAAGAAAAATGGGTATGAAAAGAGTTTGATGTTGAAAAAGAGAGGAAAGTATGTGACTTGTTGAAAGCTAAAGAAAACAAAACAAAAATAAAATAAAAAATAAAGAACTACAAAGTCTAAAGTCACATCCATGGTTGAAGAAAATCAAGGGAAAGAAGGTAAAACGGTAGGATGGAAAAAAGAGGTTGAAAGCCTTGTGTAATGTCAAGGAGGGAAGAAAGTCACTAAGAAGTACCCAAATGTACCACACCTGACCCTGAGCCTACGTTACAAGCCAAGAAAGTCCTATATTAATCCTAGAGTCTAGTTTGGAGAGTCTAAGCAGTGAAAATAAGGGCAAGCCTATGGTACTGAGCACTAACTGTACTTGAAGTTATTTCTGAGTGTGAGTGTTGAATGAATCCATGTACTAAAATTCATATTCATTTTGTGAAAAGTGGTATTTCGTTTGAAGTAAGGGCATTAGTTACATTGTCGGAAAAATTGGTACCTTGGTGATAGTAAAATAGTGTATGTTGTCTATTGGTTGGTCGATCTTTGTCATGTTTTGATCCGCACAAGTTAGCTTGTTGAGTTTAAGAGAACAAAGTCGCACTCAAAGTAAATGTCGGGGTGAAGAGCCATCTAATTGCTTGGGCTGAATTTTTGTGCTTTTGTACAAGTGTTGTTTTGAGTCATAATGTGTTGCTTGAGGACAAACAACGATTTTAAGTTGAGGGTGTTGATGTACCATGAGTTTTCGGTACTATTGATACGTTTCTCTTAGGATTTGTGAATGTCTAGGGCATTTTTATGTTAGTTTTATGTTTTTTATTTTTGCTGTAATTTCAGGAAATAAACTCAAGCGAAAAAAGATGAAAATGTAGCTAATACAAGTGCTGAAAAAGAGTCACCTACGGACCGTAGGATGAGTGACGCCCCGTAGATAAAGGTCGTGGGACGACCAGGCATGGCAAGATTGAAGCTCATGGAAATCTGACCAAGTGTGGAACCACGGTGGGGACTGACGGACCGTCGAATGAATTACGGTCCGTCCTACAGCTCCGTAGAAGTGATCAGAGGAGTGGTTCCAGTACCTGTGTTGGAATAATCTAAGTATAAAGAGATGGAGGTTACTGACGGTCCGTCATATCACTGATGGACCGTGCTGCTGGTTCGTGGAAGTTGACTGAGAGAGGTGGATTTGTGAAGATTTCAAATCGGCTAAGTGTGGAGCCACGGAAGAGACCTATGGACTGTAGGTCAGCCTCGTGGAATGGAGACGCGTCCTGCAGTTTTATTTCCCTATTTTGTTTCCCTTTTATTTTAGGATTTGTTTTCTATAAATAGGGTATGTAAACCTCGTTTTTGGGGGTTAGACATTATTATTTTTATTCTAGTTCTTGACTTGGGAGATTAACTTGCAACTTTAGCAATTATTAATTACCTAAGATCGTTTTTAAGATTTTTGAGTTGCAATTCAAGTTGAATTTCTGGGTTTATTATTCTTCTTACATAAGTTCATAATTCTTTCATCTAAAACAATGAATTGTGTTCATATGATTATGGGTAACTAAACTCCACAACTAGGGGTGTGGGAACCATGAGCGATTGACAAAGTATGAATAGTAACTAAGCAATTCTTGAATAGTGTTGTTGCATGCATTGATAGTTCTTTCGTGTAGAAGTCTTTTTAACGGTGGCCAACGTTAGAACTCGCCTTGTTGCTACTTGCCGGACCAAGGAGGAAATCAACAAGAAAAGAATTATCAACATAGATTTAGTGTGATACTATCTAATAGGCTAGTGTCGATTGGTGCGAAGTAATAACTAAGCCAAACATCGATGTGAT
>JAJOOR010019582.1:0-10178 GCA_036250505.1 Solanum acaule | reverse complement strand
TGAAAATTTAAGCAGTTGTTTGATTAAGCAAAATAGATCACCTGAATAAATCAAGAAACGCCAGAAACCGCGGAATCTACCACAGCCAATCACTTCTGATTCTCAAGATTACTGAAGTTTTAAAAAAAGAGGGGTTTTTGAAACTGAAAGTGAAAGCTAGGGTTTTGGTCCCCCAACTCAAAAAAAAAAAGAGGGATAACAAAATTCGACGATTGCGAAGCAAAAGATTCAGATTTCAAGTCTAAAGATAAAAGCTTTGTAAGATTAGGGATTGAATAAGAATTTTATCGAACGAATCGTATATAGATGTAGCAGTATTTTTTGGTGTATGTATAGGTTTGATGTATAGATATAGAGAGAGAAAGATAGGAACAGATTGAGTTAAAAAAAAAAATGTTGTAGTGAGAGAGAGAGAGAAGGGTCTCGGATTTGAGGAAAGCGTGGGGGTGAGGGGGGTTTTGACTCTTAAGATGACGATGGTGTGTTCTATTATTGGTATATTTTAAGAATTACTTACTTAACTTGTGTAAAAAAAACATATGTCATATGACTCACTCTTACTATAACAATTATTTATTTAAATTTTTTACCACAAAAAAATTACTTAAAATGTTGGAATATTGTTTTGACCAAATAGGATTTTTTTTTCTTTCGATAAAAACAACCTACAACATAATATACTTTTATGATATTGTAATGAAAAAGAATTATAATTAGAGAGTTTGTATTTTGTGGTTACTTTGTGAAATTACACTGATCTATATCATTGTTGTTCTTTATATTTTGGAATTATATTGATATGTTGTTGTTGTTATTGGTGTGCATGTTTTATAAACAAAGTAGGCGTAAATATAATTAGAAACACGCGAATAATGAAAAAATGTAGCATAAGACAGATAAGTTAGTTAAGAAATTAAGATATGAAAAAGATTGTATAAAATTTTAATAATGGAATTTTTTGGAGTAATGCACTATTGGTTTAAATAAAGTATGATATATTTTAATTTGATATTTTAATAATGTAAAAGGATCATAATATAAGAGTTTTTAATATACGATAAATGTGTGTGTATTACTAACAAAGTAAGTATATTTAAAAACTCGTGAATGAAAAGATATAGCACGAGATAACTAAACTAGTTAAAAACTTAAGATATAAAAAAATATCATTGTATCTAACTAACCTTAATAATTAAATTTTGTGAGGTAATATAAGATTATTCTTTGAATAAAGTACGACATTATCTAATTTTTATACTCTAATAATATAAAAGTATCGTAATATGAAAGTTTATAATATACGATATATTTTATTTTGATAAATAAATAATTTTATTACAAATAAGGAGTATATACAACTTTAGTTGGGTCTATTAAAGTAAGCTGAATTTTTTTGTGATTCCTCTCTTGTCATATACACAGCCAAAGTCATCCTATACACACTTTCATGCTCAGATGCATTTAAAAAAATCTTTAAAACATCCATTCAATTGACGGACAAATTTAGCCTCTTTTAAACAACAAAAAATCATCGGTAATTTCAAGTTGAATTATCCCAACTCAAGCATATTTGGTTGAAGTTTGAAAAAAGTGTTCTTGAGTATCTTCTTTAAGTTATTACTGGAGTAATTTTAGATAACACAAGTAAGTCGGGATATAAATCTATTTGCCTTTGTTTTTTCTTTACTTTAAAAGGAGGGCATGAATTACTACTAATCAATAGTGAGTAGGAATTTGTTTCCTACGTATTATGACCCAGTGAATAAGTTTATTTGAAAAGTGAAACTTCATTAATAGTTGTTCAGTAAATATCCATTGAACGTTGTTTGTGCATATTTATAAACAAAATAGGTGTAACTATATCTAGAAACGCAAGAAATAATGAAAATGTATAGCACAAGATAACTAAGTTAGTTAAAAGACTACGATATGAATAATATTGTTGTATCGAATTTTAACAGTTGAATGTTTTGAGGTGAGATAGGATTGGTCTTTGAATAAATTATGATATTATCTAATTTCAATAATATTCTAATAATGTAGAAGGATCATAGTCTAGGAGTTTCTAATATACGATGTTTACACGTGTTAACAAAGCAGTCTTAATTATAACTAGAAACACAAAAAATTATGAAAAGATACAACACAAAACTACTAAATTAATTTTTTTTTAAAAATAAAATATGAAAATAAATGTCGTATCAAATTTTATAATTGATTTTTTGAGGCGTGATAGATTATTCTTTGGATAAAATATAATATCTTTAATTTTGATGCCTTAATAACGTAGAAATGTCATAATCAGAGAGTTTCTAATACGTGATATATATGTGTATAAATAAATTAGAAACACATGAATAATGTAAAGATATATCTTGAGACAACTAAAGTTGATTAAAAACTTAAGAAATATAAAAAATATTACCATATCATAATTTAATTTACAATTGATTATTATTTTTTAGGTAACATATGATTGTTCTTAAAGTAAAGTACTACAATATAGTATGATTTTGATATCTTAATAGCATTTTATAATCATAATATGAAAGTTTTTAGTATACAATTTTTGTGCGTATTTTACTAACAATGTAATCGTAATTGTAAATAGAAACACAAAATTACTCGAAAAGACACAACGCTAGACTACTAAATTAATTAAAGAAAAAAGACATGAAGTCACCACTGAAGTTGTCTCGAATTTTCAAAAAGACACCTTAACTTTGTGGGTGTCCTATTTCCCCATTGAACAATTTAAGAGTGTTATAAATATCCCACTTTTCACCCAACCTCAATTGTAAGAAAAGATGTGCAATCACGCACCAATTGTTGTTTGACACGTATTAAATTCTTTTAATTTTTAATTTTTAGTTTCATTTTCATTTTTTCCCTCTTTCTTCTTAAATCTTCATAACTCAAATCCTTTGTTCTTTGTTGTAAATCCTCCAAAAATAGCAGCCATTGTCGCCTTCAACGTAGCCTCCATGATGCTTCCCTGTTACAACACTATTTCCGTCACTAAAACATCACTAAAAAAATCAATTCAACTCTCAAGTTACTAAAGCAAGGTAATGAGACCAAAAAAAAAAAGGAGTTTCATAGTACTCTCTAATCAATGGAGTTCACATTTGTTTTTTTTTTTAAAAAAAAAGAGGATAAAAGAAGAAAAAGAAACAAAGAAAAGCAAGAGACAAGAAAAAAAGTGATAAAAATGGATGAAGTAAATGATCTTCTAAGTTGAAGAAGATGAAGAAAAGATAATTGGATTTTGAATTTGGGTGAAGACGATAATGGGGAAGATGATGTAAATTAATAATAAAGAAATAAAACGACACGTGACACTTTAAAACTAGTTAATGGCAGTGAAAAGATTTGGTCACGCGCCTCATGTGTGTGGTAACAACCAAGACGAGGAAATGAGTCAAAATGACACATTTACAAAGATATTAAATAGTTATGCGGGGTGATAGGACACTTCCAAAGTTAAGGTGTCTTTATGCAAATACGGAACAACTTTAGTGGTGATTTTATGTCTTTTCTCTTAATTAAAAAATTAAGATATAAAAAATATTATCGTATCAAATTTTAATAATTGAATTTTTTGAGGTGTCATAGAGTTATTTTTTGAATATAGTACAATATATCTAATTTTGAGTCCGCCCTAATAACACAGAGAGGTTATAATACGAGAGTTTCTAATATGTGATGTATGTGCGTGTTTTACTAATAAAACAAGTGTAAATAAAATTAGAAACACATTAATAATGAATAGATATAGCACGAAACAACTAAGTTAAATAGTTAAGATACGTAAAAATATTACCATGTCAAAATTTAACAATTCATTTTTTTAGGTACCAAGGGATTTTCCTAAGGAAAAATATAATACAATCTAATTTTGATATTCTAATACCGTAGAAGGATTATAATATGAGAGTTTCTAATATGCAACATTCGCAAACATTTTATTAATAAAGTAAACAACAAATATAATTATGGTCAAACTTAATTTTAAGTCCGTTTTTTACTTTTGAACGTGTTTGACAAATATAATTAAAAATACATGAAAAATGAAAAGATATTGCACTAGATAACTAAGAGGGTGTTTGAATTGACTTAAAAGTTGGTCAAACTTATTTTTAAGTTGGTTATGACTTTTGTAAGTGTTTGACAAATATAATAAACAACAAATATAATTTAAAATACATGAAAAATGAAAAGATATAGCACTAGATAACTAAGAGGGTGTTTGAATTGGCTTATAAGTTGGTCAAACATATTTTTTAGTCTGTTTTTTACTTTTGAAAGTGTTTGACAAATATAAAATAACTTAAAATAAGTCAAAAATGACTTAAAATAAGTTAAGAAGTGTTTGACAAGGTTAAAAACAATTTAAGATGAGTTAAAAAATGCTAAAATAAGTTAAAAATAAAAAATAGGCCTCCTCTACAATTTATTTTTTGACTTAAAAATCATTTAAGTAACGACTTCTTGTTTTCGACTTAAAAAAGTACATTTTTAAGTCAATCCAAGTGGGCTGTAAGTTGGTTTGAAAAACTAAGATAAGAAAAATATTACCCTATCAGATTTTAATAATTGATATTTTTGAGGTGAGATGAGATTATTCATTGAATAAATACTAATACAATCTAATTTCAGTATTCTAATAACGCAGATGGCATATGTTTTACTAATAAGTACATGAATAACGGAAAAATATAGCACAAGACATCTAAATTAGTTAAAAACTCAAAGATACGGAAAATATTACCATATCATTTTTTAATAATTGATATTTTTATTTGAAAAAGAATTTTGTGAAATGTATAGTATGCTAAACTTCATGGTTTGCCTAATATGTATAAACTATTAAGTGAGAATTCCCATAATATTTGTCTAGGTTTGAATATTTATGTCTTGTGTATAAATTAATGGACGTAGGCTTAGAATGTGTTAAAAATCCCATACAAAATACATTAAAATATTTTTAATCATCCATTTAATATAAATGATTAAAAGAAAATAAATGCTTCATCAATATAGTGATGAAAACTTCAAAACATTATGTTATATAAAAGAAAGCAAAAAATTATGTTTCTAGTAAATATTTTTTATTCTAGGATGAATTGATACTTCAGTGCTATTTCTTGCACTCGTTAGCATCACTTGTCTCGATTATTTAGATTATAATTATAATAGAATTAAAGAAAATTTAACAACCCTACTAATAGAAAGGAGATGTGCTCAATAATATATCCTCAGCAAATCATCCATATATATATATGACTTTCTAGCTTATGACTGTGATATTGTGGCTAATATTTTAATCAAAATCAAATTTAACTTCTCTTCGTTGGAAGCAGTTTCATTATGCAACTTACATTTGAATTTTGACGATTGAAAAAATCTAAAGATCATTTTTTGATGACTTTGATATTTTAGTAATGTTGCGATTTTTTATCTAAAAATTAAGTCATTGACGATAGTCGTTGTTTCCTTGTGATTAATTCAAATAATTATATCCATTAAGTATGTTTAACACAATTTTTTAGTTCATTATTTATTAATTATTTGCTATATTTAAAATTCGTTGATTGTGAAAAGTAGTGTTTTTATGACATGCAGTTGATCATAGACTTATGTCGGATAATAGTTTCAAATTGATTAAAATTAAAATGTATAAATATTTAAATTTTACTTTATAAAAATCAAAGTATAAATTTAATAAACCAATTTATCCACTAAAATATGAAGTATTAAGAAGATAGGCATGAATATAACTAAAAATGAAAAAAAGAAAAGATATAATACAAGACAGCTAGATTAGTTAAAAACTTAATACATGAAAAATATTACCAAATTAATTTTTGATAATTATTTTATTTGCCTAAAATAGAATTTAGTCAAAGGTGTGATATGCTAAATTTAATGTTATGCTTAATGTAGAAGTTTTGGTCTAGGTCATATTTTGACATTTTTTTCTATTTTAATTTACTGCACATAGCTTTTCTGTTTTCTTTATTACCCTTACTTAATTGGTTGATTGTAGTAAGAAGGCTTTTAATTTAGGAAATGAAGTCAAAATATCATTATCTAATAGATTTTAGAATTATATGTTTCAATCTTCAAAGTTTTATCCAAGATTAGTAAATGAAAAGCTTTTGTGAAAATTCTCGTAAAATTGCGAATAAATTTTTCATGTTGTATATGCCAAATCATATTGTAGTAATTGCTGTCATTTTTTATTCTTATTTTTAAAAAACCCCGATTTTTTCATTTTTGAAATAATTATGAATTTTCTAATATAGCTGTAAAAAGTGTAAAAATTTTACCCTCTTCTTTTTTCACTTCAAATATATAAAATTCTTCTTGCATGCTTTCTCAACAAGTGATGAAACATAATTAAATTCAATAAATTTTCTTGTAGCATGAATATCATATATGTTTCTAATCAATCATCTTTATTTAATTTTATAATTTCTCCTTTTGCTTTCAAGAACTGTTATTATTTGATATTTTTGAGGAATTAAATGAACATCAACCTGAGATATTGAATTTTCTAATAAATAAATAATTGTTGATGAAGGCATAATTAAATTTTAAAAGGCTGAAAATAGTGAACAAATATTCTAATTCTAACATGTAGAAAGTTCAGCTCTATCTTTTGTTTTACATATATCATTTTAATGTTCTCCCATTTAAATGTATCATAAGTAACTATTAAAATGGAAAATTAAAGGGAGAATGTATCATATTGGACAACAATTGAACTTATTATATATATATACTTGAAAGGGAAAAATGTTACACAAAACTATTCAGTTTGTTTGGGTGTTTTTTTTAAAATCAACATACCAGAGTGATGAAGTTCAATTTAAAACTACACTTCTATTCCAATCGCAGTGTCGAGAAACACATTTATTACTTCAAGAAAAGTATTTACAACTTGCAGTAAACTTGAAAATTTGTCCATATTCATATTGAATATGAGCAATTAATTTATTGTATGGTTATCTATGTCTTTGTGCAAAAGAAGAAGAAGACGTTCAGAATTTTTGTTGTTTGAAAATGAGAGGAAATCTCTCTATTTATAGACAACAAAGTAGTGCGAACAAATGTTTATTGTGCCTTATCAAAAATGTTACAACTTTTTGGAAAGGTTACAACCCTTCGGAAAGGGCACAACCTTTCATAAAAGTCGCAACTCTTTAATAGTCACAACTTTTCATAAAAGTCACTACTTTTCGTAAAAGTCACAACTTTTCATGAAAGGGGAAGACTAGTTTTGGAAATAAATAAATTAAAAGGAAATTCTGGTTTGTGGTGGTACCACGTAGGCGGGCCCAGGGTTCTCTTTTATATATATACTAGGTAAATTATTCGTGCTTCGCACGGGATTGAACTATTTTATTAAGCTTACATATAATCATTCGGTTTTATTCGTATTTTTGATACATATACTACATTGTCAAGAACATTTTATCTTAAGGCAAAGCATTCCTCCAAAATCTTAAAGTGATATTTTTTAAATTTTCGTTTCTGTTATACAAAAATTATGAGTCATAAAGAGATTTTAAGTATAAAAAAGAAGTCTAAGAAAATCTCCATGGAAATAATTGGTCAGAAGTAATGAAATTTTATAAATTCCAAGAAGTTATAAAGAACAACATCAGACGTTAAAGAAAAGACCAAAAAGCCTCGAACAACAACGCTCCCAAGTAAAGTGGAACATCACGTCCATACAAGAACATAATTAACTTAATTCAAATGGAGGACCTTCGGCTCCTTTCTTATGAACCTCCATCAATCTTTTTTTTATTATAGTATGACGTATCATGTATATGTTAAAAATAACCCTAAAATTGTAAGTATCATAAATGTTTTTCGTCACTGTCTCAGATAAGTCGTTACTATTGCTTAAGGTTTCATATCACCGGCTCCAACTTATTTGGAATTGAACCATAATTATTGTTATGGTTATAGTATGCAGTTACAAAGAATTAATGCAATTATCAACCAAGCAGTAGGTGACATCTGATGGAACTGTTCACAATGGATAGTCTAAACCAAAGTTTTGACACATAACATATTAAAATCTCACAGCATAAATTTGTGAGCACTTGAACTCACAAATATCCACAAATAATAATAAAGACAACCTTACTTTCCTAACAATCAAGAAGAAAAAGGCATGTTTCTTAACATAATTTTCAAAAAGATAGTGTGTCTAATGTCGGGCTATATCCAAGTTTACAGTTCTCAAATTTAATCGAAAGAAGCCAAAAGAAAGAGTTATTACTTCTTTATCAATAAAACAAAAAAAAATTATCAAAAGAAAGAGTTATCACTACAACAAAAATGATCTTTAACTACAATTAATAGCTTAATTGTCGCTAAATATGTATTTTCAGAGGCAATTGGCACTCTCTATAAATGTCCCTAAAGTCTATAGCAACATTGAATTTAATGACAATTAATTAATATCGATAAAGACTTTAGCACTCTTTGTTATTGTGCCTATTTATTGCGGATAATTTTTTTTTTTGTTATAGTGTATTTTGGACATTTGTTAGTTTCAAGAAAACTTGATCTCTTATTATTGCCCAAAAAGAGAGACGAAGAAAATATGACAAATCAGTTAACTTGTGATAAAAGAAGTGAACTAATTGTCTCTATACTAATATTTTTTAGGAAGAGTGCAATGACATACAAAATGTTTGTACCTAAGAAAAAACAATCAAAATAATATGTTGGTTGTGGCAAGCAAGAGAGCAATCTGTTTTAGTTATCACATATTTGTAGCACAATTCACAAGCAATTTTTCCAAAAAGTATATGAAGAACCCTGTAGAAAGGGACAAAAGAGAAGATAAATTTTCAATTATCCTCACTTAATTTTTTAACAGAGTGCAAAAAAAACTCACCAAAATAGCAAAAGAGATTGTAATAGATACATGAATCACTATGATTTACACTAAAAGATTAAGCTTCATGAAATAAGAAGAAGAAAACTTTGAGGAATGAAACACACTTCATAAGAAGCTTAATTAATGTGTTTGAATTCGTCTCCCTATAGCAAAAAAAAAAAATCTACAAACAATAGTGGCCGAAATAAAAGTTTTGTTTACTAAAGAACTAAATGTAATGAATTCAATCATTTCACCAGCGTTATGAGTTGTGGACTGAGAGGTGCAACGGTAGTAATGTCGCATTGTAATTAAAATCAAATTTCTTTGTTTATATAAAGAAACCTGTAGAAAGGGACAAAAGAGAAGATCAGATTTTTCAATCATCCTTGCTGAATTTTTTGACATGGTTTAAAAAAAAGTCACAAAAATAGCAAAAAGAAATTGTCATAGTTACATGAATCACTATGACTTAAGCTCCATGAAATAGGAGGAAGAAAACTTTGAGGAATGAAACAAACTTCATAAGAAACTTAATTAATGTATTGGAATTTGACTATCCTATAATAAAAAAAACCTACAAATAATAGTAGCAGGAAATCCCTCTATTTATAGATAACAAATGATAGTGTGAACAAATGCTTATTGTGCCTTATCAGAAAGGTCACAACTCTTTGGAAAAGTTTCAACCCTTCGGAAGGTCACAACCTTTCATAAAAGTCACAAGTTTTCATAAAAGTCGCAACTCTTCGTAAAAGTCGCAATTTTTCATAAAAGTCGCAATTTTTCATAAAAGGGAAAGACTAGTTTTGGAAATAAATAAATTAAAAGGGAATTCTGATTTGTGGTAGCGCCACGTAGGTGGGTCTAGAGTTTTCTTTTATATGATATATGATATCAAAAAATATATTTGGCAGGACACTATTTTGGCACGAAATGACACGACCTTCCTTTGTGGGGGTAAGGTCGTAATTAAAGGAGGCTGGCAAGGGTATTGCTGCAGATACATTTTTTTCTTGCACCCAAAATGCCCTCTAAAATTAAACCACTAATTAAAAGAAAAACCTTAAACCACTAGATGGTTTCAAGAAATTACACTGCCCAATAATTTTTTCCTTTCCAATAAAAAACAGTACCCAAGAAGCATTTATTTATATTCACTTCAATACTCTATTCACTCTCTTTCTTTCAATTTTTTTTTTCTTTTATTGTTGTTTATTCCTCCATTCTTCTTCCTTTTTAGTATCCCTTGTTTTTAAGGGGGGGGGGGGGG
>JAJOOR010019581.1:0-22612 GCA_036250505.1 Solanum acaule | reverse complement strand
GGTTGATCTTAACCCGCAAATTTTTTAATCTGCCCCGACCCGCCTCGCATAACATTTTTTTCATTTTCAAACCCACCCCGCATAATTTTGTGAATATTTTTTTTCTAGTTAAGTTGATACTAAAAATAAAATTCATAAAAATAAATTTATTTTCATTAAGTTGTATTAATTTAATATGACAGTGACTTAAAATTTTATTTTTTAGAGGTCAATTGGGAAACATGTAAGAAATTGAATTATTTTTTATTGAACCATTTTCATTTACTATCTTGAATATTTTAGAAAGTTTAAAGAGTTTATCTTAATAAATAATGTTCTATCACTTTTATAACATGTAAAAAATTAAAATTAAGTTTAAACCCACGTAAAATCATATATCAACCCACCCTGCTCCACATTAGTTTTTAAAAAAACCTACTTCAACCCGTCCCGCATAACCTTAAACCTGCTCCGTCCCGCATAGCCCTTAACCCGCTCCACCCTGCATCTGCCCCGCCCCATTGCCATCCCTACCCACTTGTATAGTTCTTTTCATGTTATTATTATTATTATTATTTTCATTTTATGAGTGTTCTGTAAAGCTACATTATTGTCTTGTCGTGTCAAATCATTAGAGAAGTATATATATTTATAAACATTTTCTTATTGGATAAACCGAAAATCAAACCATTAAGAACCAAAACCGATAAACTAAAAACCGATAAAAGAAGTCTTATTGGTTTGATTGTTAGTTTAGCATATTTATAAACCAAAAACAATAAATCGGACCGATAATACATAAAACTGACCTGAACGGATCGATGCACACCCCTAATAATATGTTAATTACAAATGTTATATAATATAAATAATTTATTATAATCAAAAGATAAAATTGAGAGGACACATCCCTATAAATAGAGAATAAATGTTTTTTTGGAATGTGGTTGAAGACCCTATTTCCTATTTTATTCTTCAAATATAGTAAAGTATAGAGAAAAAAATATAGATGGATTGAAAATGACCTAAGAAATTAGTACACTCTCTATTCAAGACAGACCCGCGATTGGACTACCCTAGTGACCCTCTCTTCATCATGATTTCAAATAAATCATTGATTTGAGATCAGAGGTATAAATAATACATTATATAAAATAATATTATTTAGAATAAAATAATATGTAAATTCTCTGCTAATTTATTCATATATTAGTTATATGGCTATTTAAATTGTAAATCAATTACTGTATTATTTATATATAGGAAAAAAAAGAATATTATCAAATGTTGTATTATTTATTTAGAATTTAATACATAAATAACTTACCTCCTAGTCAGTTACCAAATGTTTACTTATTGTTTAGACATGCAATTTGAATCTCAAAATGTCACGATCTGAAACCTCGAGTCATGATGACATCTACCAAAAACTAACTAGTAGGTAAATCGACCCCTATCCCAGAACGATAAGTACTAGGCATATTGGCCAGAATCAACAACCAACGAGGATATAACAACATAATAAAGTACAAAGCTACTAAAAGAGTACAAGCAACAAAATAACCAAAATAAGTACAAATTTGTCTCGAATATTAAAGACTAGTCAAAACTATATTTAGATGGAGATGAGTCAAGCTAGGATGCCAACAACTCACCCTCTATCTCCAAAAGTCCCGGTGCTGCACATATATCAATTCTCTAGCTGGTGCTCAAATATGCATAAGGAAAAATGGATGCAAAGTATAACATGAGTACCAAAACAACAGGTACACAATAGACATCATAAGCCCACTAAGCTTGGAAAGTAAATACATAATGGAAAGCGAGGGAATAAACGGTAGTTAAGGGTCAAAAGAACGTAACAATAGCTGTAAGTCTAACTTTCACCTCAACAATCTAGCAGGAACGAAATTAAAAGAAGAAGATTTATGTATTCTTGAATGGAGTGGGAGTTATAGGATAAGGGGTGATGTAACTCTTGAATGAATAAGAGTTACAAGTCGTAACCTTGTCCTATAAAAGGGAGGACTTGGGGTCATCCAAAGACAACACAAACAACACAAGAAAGGAGTTTCTTAGATAAAGAGTGTAGTTGTTGTGGAAAACAATACAAGACTCCATAGTGATCTGGTAAGAAACTGCTTAGGCAATTGGTGGTGATAACACTTGATCCTACAACAAGAAGGTATGTATAATTCCGCATAAATCTCCCAAATTAAATCCTTCATTGGTATCAGAACAAGGTTTGTTAGATATGATTATCTTTTCACCATTGCATCATTAAAATTTAGTGATAAGCGGATTTTCGATTTTATTACATTTCGAAAAAGTTTTTCATTTTTTTATAAACGTACTTTTCGGCAAAGTTATCTCCTAGAGTGGGCTGACAAACTGAACAAGCCATATATTAATGGAAATATATTTTCGATAGCTTTCCATCGATATATTATTTGTAAAATTTCGATATCGGATGAAGGAGATATGGGTGTTGAAAGTTCCCCCCCCCCCCATGTTTTTCGATGTGTGTAAGACATATATCACTGGAAAGATACTTTCAAAACCTTTCCAACGATATATTATTTGTAATTTTTTGACATCGAATAAATGAGACATGAGTGCTGAAAGTTCACGGTTTGAAAACATAATCGGGAAATTTTTTTAAGTTCTAAAAGTTTTCTAGGAAAATTTCAAAATAAAATAAAATAGTATTCCATGATTATGGTTTATGTCATTTGTGTGAGACGTGTATATATATATATTTATATTGAGTGGGAGTTCTTATTGATAGACAATTTTTCTTATTTAGAACTATCATAATTTATTAGCGCACAATTGATTTAAAAAATAATATTGGTATGCTTAAAGTTACATGTGATGAAAGTAAGACAAACGTAGACTTTTGAACATGGGCTTCTAGCTAAACAATATGAATTTGGATGCAATTTTGCAGCAAATAAAAAAATTTGTGTTTTGTGCTTATTGTGCTCTGTCTTCTATGTGCGTAGATAAATTTATAAAATGGCTTCAAAGACTATCATTGCTGAATTGAATAAGGATGAAAAATTAAATGGGGGATAATTATGACATTTGGCACTGTAAGATTCAATACATTCTTGAAGAGCAAGAGGTTTTGGAGCCCTAAACCATGTGATGGTTGAGCTGGCGGGTGAAGACACCCAACAACATGAGAGAAATCTTGACACTTTTCAAGTCTGGAAGAAAAAAATAGTATTGCTTGCATAACGTTGCTGAGTAGTATGGCTGATGATCTTATGTGTGAGTTCGAATCTTATCCAACGGCCCAAGCCATGTGGATAGCACTGAAAGATAAGTTGGTGGCACTTATGCTACAAAACTTAGGAGGTTGACCATTAAGTTTGACACCTATAGACTGTGCCCTAATTCATCAATAAGGCATCATCTAAGAGACATGTCAAATATGATACGACAACTAAAATCAGCTAGTCATAATCTTTCTGATGAACAACAAGTGCAAGCTGTTATAATATCTCTTCCTGCTAGTTGGGAATATATTAAAATTCATATGACCCACAATGAAAGCATCAAGTCTTTTGAAGACATTGAACACCATCTTGTTCTTGAGGATGAGAGTCGTGACGCTTCTAAAGCAACTGATCAAGCTTTTCTAGCTGAATATGTTGGGACTTCTAATCCTAAGCAAAAGAACAAGAACAAGAAAGCATGGAAGAAAAAGGGGTCTGATAAGTCAAATCAGAAGGATAAATCTCAATTTAAGAAGAGAGGAAAACATGGTGCTAAGAAGATTGATATGGCCAAAGTGGAGTGTTATTCTTGTCACAAGATGGGTCCTTTTGTGCGGGATTGCCCGGAGCAGAATAAGGTAACATCATGCACTAAAACTCCTCATTTTGCTTATGTCTCTAGTACTGCATTAATGGTAGATGCTAATACTTTGTGGACTGTTGACTCAGGAGCCACATACCACATAGCTAGAGACAAGATCATTTCTTGAATACCACCGACTGCCTTCCAGGAGCAGATGGCTTAATGTAGGAAACAATGCATTAGAGTTGCAAGGTGGACGAATCCTTCTCCTACATGATGTCTTATATGTTCCAGACATTCGGCGGAATTTAGTTTCAGTTGTTTCTCTTCTTAAATTAAATTTCAATGTGAATTTTCACAATAATTCTATTGACATTATTTATGGCACTAAATATTATGGTTCTGGTTACCTTTTTGATGGTTTTATTGTGTTGGACACAATTTGTGGTTTTAATTATATATCTAATAATCATGGTTGTTTTACTTTAACAACAACTCCAACTTTAGATATAAATATTTGGCATGCTAGACTTGGACATATAGTCCTTTTAAGAATGACTAGATTGGCAAAAGAAGGATTGTTGGGGTCCTTAACTAAAATTGAAATGTCAATATGTGAACATGGTCTAGCAGGAAAAACAACTAGAAAACCATTTGGAAATGGAACTAGAGCTGAGTTTCCATTGCAACTCATCCATTCAAATATATGTGGTCCTATGAGTGTGAAGGCGAGGCATGGAACCTCATATTTCATCACATTTATAAATGATTATACTCGTCATGGTCATGTTTATTTGATCTCCCATAAGTCAGAAGCATTGGAGCGGTCACGACAATACACTCGGTATGAATGTCTAAAGGAATTTACTTTTCAAAGCCCTATGTGTTTCATCCCATCACGTGTGAGTGGGAGATGTTGGAAATAGATACACCCATTGATGGGTTGACTAGTAACTTGCTTCATTCATCAAGTAAGTCACAACTCCACTAAATAACTCTCTATAGTAAAAGAAGAAGAGTTATGTATTCTTGAATGGAGTGGGAGTTATAGGATAAGGGGTGATGTAACTCTTGAATGAATAAGAGTTACAAGTCTTAACCTTGTCCTATAAAAGGGAAGACTTGGGGTCATCCAAAGATAACACAAACAACACAAGAAAGGAGTTTCTTAGATAAAGAGTGTAGTTGTTGTGGAAAACAATACAAGACTCCATAGTGATCTTGTAAGAAACCGCTTAGGCAATTGGTGGTGATAGCACTTGATCCTACAACAAGAAGGTATGTATAATTCCGCATAAATCTCCCAAATTAAATCCTTCAGAAATGATAAAGTAGAGCAGTTAACTACAACCTAACTAGACCCCCATAAGCCCAAAAGGTACACTCATGTGTAATGGAAATAAAATTAACTCAAACGGATGTTCATAAGCCCGATAAGTACACAAAAAGCTATGATATCCTGTAACACCTCGGAATTTGGAAAAGAAAGAAAAGGAGTTTTTGGGTTGCAAGCTCTGTCTATGAGTCCCATCTATGAACCGTAGAAGCTTTTATAGATCGTAGATGACAACCGTAGGAAGAGGGAAAATAATCTTCTAAAATCAAGTCTCAGTTACCCCTTTTTACGGTTCACCAGGACAACCCGTCAATCTTTGTACTAGCCATAGATAGGTCTCGTAAGTAGGCGTACCATACTTGGTGAAATTTTAAGGGGTTAAGTTGGTTTCTACGGTTGGTGTCTACGGACCGTAGGAAGAACTAAGGGCCCATAGACAAGGTCCGTCGAAATTTGATCCAAAATTATGGTTTCTGATTTTTTATGGCTGAACAGTACGGACCGTAGGTCCAAACTGTGAAAGGGCTTCGACAGTTATTTTAAGGGGCTTTTGAGCCTTTTCCCTAATTGTTTTAAATCAAAACTATGCCGTTTTCTCTTCTACCCTAAGCCCTATATAAAACTTTTAGGTCCTAAAACTGGGGGTGTACAAAGTCGAACCGAAAATCGAATCAAATCGCAAATTGAGTCAAACCAAAAAATCTTGACTAATGATTTGGTTTGACTTGGTTTGGTATTGGAAACCCGACTATACCTGAGTTGGTTTGGTTTTAACTAATAAAAATTAAACTGAGACCAAACCAACCCGACATTATATATATAATTTTTAAAATTTATTTTATATATAAAAATATTTGCTTTGATGTAATTTCTAAATATTACTTATACGTTTTCATAATTTTTTATCTTTTAACATATTTTTTCATATTTTTTCAAGTTATTGAAACTTAGAAGTTTTGAATTGTTCAATAAAGGTTATAGTCCATAGATATTAGTAATAAAACTCAATTCAAAATCAAATCAATACTAATGCTAACAAAAATAATCAATTCAACACTAAGAATGACAATATTATTGAATATTTGTTCTTTAGTTTTACATTGACTTAGACATTTAAAATACATAACCTAGATTTAATCATGTAGTTAATACACATTAGACTTATTTTAGCATGATTTAGTACTTTAAAATTATGATAATTTTTATTGTGACTTATCAATTTGCAATATTTATTCTATATGATTTCATTATTATATTTTATTGAATATTTTAGTGTCATTATTCATCTCACATTTTATAATATATTCTTAAGAAATACCTTAGATAGTTGTATTTTGATTGGACTAAAGAAATATTTTGAGCACACGTTAATTATATGTTTGTATGAATACTTAACCGAAAAATTCAAAAATCTGAAAAATCCGAGGTTTACTAGTTTAGTTTGACTTAAAAATTCAACACAAATGGTTTGGTTTGATATATAAAAAAATCTGAATCAACCTGAGGTTGAAAAACCCAAAAAATTTAGAGTTTTATTAGTTTGGTTTGGTTTGATTTATAAATTTAAAAATTTGACACAAATAATTTGGTTTGATATTTGAAAATTCCGAACCAACTTAATCATGTACACCCCTAATGCTGATTGTAGTAGTATAATGATAGGGGACAAGCATGCAATGCACGTTCTCGGAGACTAATATATATTTAAACATGAGCAAGATATATTTCTAGTAATTTGAACTTACAATTAACGGCTATGAGGAGGATGAATGTTATACAAACGTGTTCCGCATCCATTGTACACTCTTAAACGTTCCGATACCAATTAGCTTCCCATGAGTTTTTTTCTTCAGTTTTGCTCTGTTAACTTAATTGCTTTCAGCAATGAACTTTAAAAATTGCCTTCTCAGTGTAATGAAGATTTTGAGCTATTCATTCTATATCTGGGGTCTGTTTTGTATCTATGACTTGATAGGTCTATTGTCCATTTACATCACAATTTTCAGAAAACCAGTTATTCAAATTGATGTCTATATTATGCTCATTTTCCTTGATGCTATTTGTACTGAAAAAACATTGTTTTAAAATTGTGTGACTATATTGAACATCTCTGACCACTTCTTAATTACAGGAAGCTTTGAAGCATCACTCACTTGTTTTTGATGTTGTTTATACGCCCAAAATCACTAGACTCTTGCAAGAAGCTCAAGAGAGTGGAGAAAAAAAAATTGTGACAGGAGTTGAAATGTTTATCGGCCAGCCATATGAGCAATATGAAAGAATTACAGGATTGCCAGGTAATTTTAAGATAAGTTCGTTCCTCGATTGTGTGGTCATTTCATAACTGACACTGATTATCCTTTCTTGTTTTGAAACTCCAACTCCTAAGGAACTTTTCAAGAATATAATGTATATATACTGAGAGGATCCCTTTCACTTTTCAATCCGGGTTGCTGATTATTATTCCTCCTAAATCCGACATGATTGTGATAGAGTTTGCTCTACCACCGTTTGTGCGTCGGCGGAAGTAATTCTGTCCAGGTAAATCATACTTTTTGCGGAAACAGAAGATGTTCAGACATACCAGTTAATCCATCGCAGGAAAATCCACCATCTTTCTGGCTATGTTAAGACTCTTGATTCCTTGACAAGTATTGTTTTTTGGGAGGAAATTCATTAAACAACTATATATATATATATATATATATATATATAGTGCTTCATCACTGTAAAACCATACGTAGAAATTTCTCTTGACCATCATCAATATTATTAAATGTTGTCACATTATTGTATCATACTAAGACAATTTTGAATTGAGTTCAATGACTTTGAGTTGCAAGCATGATGTACTGCCAGTTTGAATTTTAATCAATCCAATTAAGTTACACTTAAATGAGCCAATTTCAGGCTGACCAGGCCCATTTGCCATGTTTTCTATGGGGGTTTAAAAATGGATTACTTACCAATATGTACCGGCAATAAAAATTCTTTTCAACATATGTATATATATATATATATTATAGGGCATTGCAGAGGTTGTTGCTAAGTTTCCGAATTGCCAACAAGTTAAGGTAGAGCACCAAAGGCCTGATGGTATGGCTCAGGATATAGAGATTCTGGAATGGAAGTGGGAGATGATTAATATGGACTTTATTACAGGTTTGCCATGGTCTCGCAGGCAGCATGATTCCATTTGGGTGATTGTAGATCGAATGACTAAATCAGCCCACTTTTTGCCGGTAAATAATACTCATTCAGCAGAAGATTATGCTAAGTTTTATATTTAAGAGGTGGTTAGACTTCATGGAGTTCCAGTGTCAATTATTTCAGATAGAGGTGCACAATTTACTGCACAATTTTGGAAGTCATTCAGAAAGGTTTGGGTTCAAAGGTGAACTTGAGTACTGCTTTTCATCCTCAGACGGATGGCCAAGCAAAGCGCACTATTCAGACTTTAGAAGATATGTTGAGGGCTTGCGTGATTGATTTCAAGGGTAATTGGGATGATCACCTACCTCTCATTGAGTTTGCTTATAATAATAATTACCACTCTAGCATCCAAATGGCTTCGTATGAGGCTCTTTATGGGAGAGGATGCAGATCTCCTATTGGATGGTTTGAGGTTGGTGAAGTTGGGTTGATAGGACCAGACTTAGTTCATCAAGCTATGGAAAAAGTAAAGGTTATTCAAGAGAGATTGAAAACAGCGCAGAGTCGTCAGAATTCCTATACAGATGTTAGGAGAAGAGACTTAGAGTTTGTAGTAAATGATTGGGTTTACTTGAAGGTTTCACCCATGAAGGGTGTTATGAGATTTGGTAAGAAGGGGAAGCTGAGTCCCCGATATATTGGTCCTTACAGGATATCCAAGAGGATTGACAATGTAGCTTATGAGTTAGAGCTACCCCAAGAGTTAGTAGCAGTTCATCCGGTATTTCACGTTTCCATGTTGAAGAAGTGCATGGGCGATCCTTCACTTGTCATACATACGGAAGATATTGGTATTAAGGATAACTTATCTTATGAGGAGATTCCTGTGCAGATTCTAGATCATCAAGTTCACAAGTTGAGGACCAAGGAAGTAGCATTAGTCAAGGTTCTGTGGAGGAATAAGTTTGTTGAGGAAGCTACTTGGGAAGCCGAGGAGGACATGAAGAAGAGATACCCACATCTCTTTGAGTCCAGAGAAATTCTAAATTAAGGTACTAATCCTTTCTTGGCATTTACTTTAAGTTGACTTGTTGTATTTTCATTTTTCTTGTTGGGTGTTTGAGCTGAATATTAGATATTACACCCTTAGCCTACTTAGAGTAATCTCATTCGAGGACGAATGTTACCAAGGGGGAGATATTGTAACACCCCTTTATTTGAAAGAGCTAAAAATAGAAAGAACTATTTTTGGAAAGAATGAAAATCTGAAATTTGGCAAGTTATGTTAAGTATGAGTTTTGGGTCAACTTCAAACGACCATAATTCCTAGCACATGATGAGTTAGGTGGGCTACAAGATACCATATGAAAGGTCTTTGAATTATCTTTCCAACGCCACCGAGTTTGCTAGTTTCGAGTTCGTATGAAGGAGTTATGCCAGTTTAAAGTCGGGATGTCTGAATAAGGAAAGTCACCCGAATTTTTGAAGGGTATTTTGGTCTTTTCATTACCCAATTAATTAAATCCTCTTTTAGTAATTTATTTGGGGTCTAAATTGAATTGGTTCAGTTTATGCACTCAAATTTCATGCTAGGGTTTATAGAGAAAGAACTCAAGAGGAGAAATGAGGAGAAAAGGTCAAGATTTGTCAAGTTCTTGCGATTTCGCTTGTGGATTTTGCCAAGGGTTAATCCCTACGAGGTATGTGAGACTTTCATAGTGTTGGGTTCATTCACCCACGCGCCAATCATGTTTATTTCAACGAGATTCGTTCTAGAAAGTTGAAAGTTTGATGATCTTGAGCTGTGTTCTTGAAATTGGCTTTAGTTCTTGAGTTAAGATGATATTGTTGAGTTCTTGATGAAATCGTGTTGATTTTAGAGTCGTTTATGGATAGATTCTGGTGTACATGTACTGGGTATTTGAATCTAAAGACAAATTGAGACAAAGAATCTAATTTAGGTGAATTGAGGTGAGAAAATGAAGAAGAAAAAAAGTCGATAGAATATGGGTACCATGTCCGCGATGCGGACCTGTTCCTCAGAAATGGGAATTTTTCTCTCTGCATTGCAGAGAGGTTATGGAACCCTCTTCCTCAAAAAAATTACTTTGACCAAATATTAAAATGCATTTCCGCATCGCAGACTTGCTCCCAGACAGTGTTTTCTTGATCGTTTCTCATAATTTATTAACTAGAAACACTCCTAATCATCACGATATCTTTCCTATCACAAATCATAACCTTGAATTCATAATTAAAATTCAAGGTAGAGTTAAAGAGTCAAGTCAAGAGAGTTCTTAAAGTCTTTCAAAAGTCTTTCACAATCGTTTTAAACTTGTTTTAAAGACTTGATCGAGCTGTAACACCCCATAAATTTTTTGAGCTAAGACTCGAACTGTTCTTCGTAGTGAGTGAGATTTTTGCAAGGAATTTAAAATTTCTTGAGTATTAAGATCACTAGATGTAGCACCTTCAATTCCGAGAAGAACTGAAGAGAAAAGCATTCAAGTCATTCTTAAGTTTTCTTGAGTTTTGGGTCAACTTCAAACGACCATAACTCCTAGTAAAAGATGAGTTAGGTGAGATACAAGATAGAAAATAAAGCCCTTCGAGTCCTCTTTCCAATGCCACCAAGTTTGCTCAATTCCGAGCTCTGAGTAAAAAGTTATGACGGATTTACTAACATCGCGCAAACTTGGCAGCAGCCCCGCAACGCGAAGCCAACACGGACCTCACTGCCTGGTGAAAGATCTTTTCGACTACCAGTTCATTTTAATTATTTATTTAGGGGTATTTTAGTCCTAAAAACCCTTAGGAGATCATCTAAATTTCCCTAAACGTGTAGAAAATCAGTTTTCACAAATCAAAACCCTCTCATCCACTCCAAAGATTCTGCGCTCAAGAAATTCAAGAAACGCTAAGGCTAGGGTTCTTCTTCAAAGGTTTTCCTTCAAGTTGCTTCAAGAGGATAATTCTTTCAGGTATGTAAACTTCCATAGTGTTGGGTTTGTTCACCCACACGCCAATCATGTAAATTTCAGCGTTAAGTTCGTTTTAGAAAGTTGAAAATCTGATGTTATTGATATGTGTTCTTGAATTTGCTTTCATTCTTGAATTGGGCTGAGATTAAGAATTCTTGATATTATTGTTTTTGATTTATAAAGTAGTTTAGATTCTTACGTACATGTGATGGTTATCTGAATCTAAAGAAAAGTTGAGTAAAAGAATCGAATTTAGGCGATTTGGGGTTAGAAAATGAAGAAGAGAAAAGTCGGAAAAATCTGGCACTTGGCTCCACGTCGCGGACCTGCCTCCCCATTTCATAAAGTTGTCTTCGCGTCGCGGAGAGGTCACGGACCTCTCTGCCTCAAAAGTTATTTCGCAACCAATTATTTTATTGCTTCTCCGCGTCGCGGACTAGCTTCCAAGCAGTGAATTTTTGATCTTTTCTCATGTTTAGCTATCTAAAATCAATCCTAAACATCATGAGACCTTTCCTATCACAAATCACAACCTTGAATTCATAAATCACATTCAAGGTAGAGTTGAGAACTGGTGTCTTCTCCTTCAATGCCTTTGTCGGGCACCTGTTGAGGATGTGCACCGCTGTATGTACTGCTTTTGCCCAAAAATATTTTGGCAGCCCTTTCTCATTCATCATAGTTCTGGCCATTTCAATAATTGTTCTATTTCTTCTTTCAGATACTCCATTTTGTTGAGGAGTTTACCCTGCTGTTGCTTCTGAATGCCTTCATTTTTGTAGTATTCTTCAAATTCTCAACTTGTGTATTCACCTTCTCTATCACTGCAAATGGTTTTGATTCTGCAACCTTTTTGCTTCTTAACAAGGGCTTTAAATTTTGAATGTGGCAAATGCTTCTGACTTTTCTTTCAAGAAATAAACCCAAGTCATTCTTGAAAAGTCATCAATAAAGATTAGAATGTACCTTTGACTTCCAAGAGATGGAGTCTTCATTGGTCCGCAAATGTCGGTATGGATTAGTTCCAAAAGTACACTTGTTCTCCAAGACTTTCCTTTTGGAGAAGTTTTTCTATGTTGCTTTGCCATTATACAACTTTCATATGGATCCACCTTAGTGTGTATCTCAGGAAGGCCTTGCACCCTGTATTTTTGCTTGAGAAGCTTTAAACTATAAAAATTCAAGTGACAAAATCTTTTGTTCCAAACCCATGAATCATCTACGACTTCATTTTTGAATGCATAGTACTGAAATTGTATAGAAAATTTTCATTTTATCATCTCTACTTCAAAAATGACGTCATTTGGTTCAATTTTTATCATAAATCTTGAAATAATTATCTCTAAACACAAGAGAATAACCATTTTTGATGAGTTGACCAATACTAAGCAAATCTTTTTCCAAGTCAGGAACATAAAGAACATCATGAATTTGTTTACCGCTCCCTTTTATGTTGATTGAAATGGTACCTTTACCTTTTGCATCAACTAAGGCTCCATTCCCCATTCTCACTTTAGTAGTGATGCTACTATTAATTCAGAGGAAAGTATTTTCATCTCCAATCATGTCATTGCTACAACCGCTATCAACATATCATTCATTACTTTTTGCTGAAGCATCAGATTGAGAAACAAAGAAAAGGTTTTCTTCCCTTTCTTCCTCCTATTTTTCACAAAAAAATGCTTGCTCCCTTTGCCTGTGCCAGCAATCCTTCTCAATGTGGCCAAACTTTTTACAAAAATTACATTGGGGATTGCCTTTGTGCCAACATTGTTCTGCATTGTGATTAGTCCTTTTGCATATTGTACAAACACAACTACTACTTTTCTCACCTTTTTCTTCAACCTTCTTAGAAGAATAATCACAATCCTACTTCTTTTTTGGATTGTAATTCTTCTTTTGTTGATTTTTTGAGATTTTTTGAGAATTCTCATTGGTTCTAGACTGGAAAGCCGTCTCTTTAGGTTGATCTTCACGAAAAATCTTCTTTTCTTATTTGCATGAAATAATCCAACTAGCTCTTTGATGGGAAGCTTAGAAAGATCTTTCGTTTCCTTACTGATAGCAACAATATACTCATATTTCTCTGTGACACGAATTAGAATCTTTTCCACAACTTATTGGTCAGAAATTGTGTCACAATGATTTCTCATTTCATTGACAATATTCATGACTCTTGTGCAATATTCATCTATTTTTTTAGATTCTATCATCTTCAAATTTTGAAACTATCTTCTAAGAGTCTGAAGATTTATAGTGCGTGCCTTTTCGTCACCATACACCTCAGTTTCTAGAGACTCCCAAGCTTGTTTTGCAGTCTCACAAGTTTTAATTTTTGAAAAATATGCTCCCGAGACTCCCATTTGGATTTTACTCAAGACTTTTGCATCTTGACGATACTTAGCCTCAAGATTTTTCATCTCTACTGTTGTAAGTTCACCATCGTTTTCTGGCTCTTCAAAGCCATTTGCAACAATAGTCCACAAATGTTCAGCTTTCAAATGTGTTCTCATTCTTATCTTCCAGTATTCAAAATCAACTCCATCAAAAAATGGAATAAGAACAACTGAAGAATTAACACCTTCATTTGTTTTGCATGTCATATATTTTTTCTTCACCTAACCCCAGATTAAGGACGAAAACCTGCTCTGATACCAATTTGTAGGAAATATAGAAGGAGGATATATCTTTAGAGAATGCTCAAGTTTTATATAGGAGACTTAAGGCTACTCGAGATGATTAGAATAATCAATTACATCTCTATTTATAGTTGTAAAGTGTAAAACCAAAGGTCTTGCACAAATAACTAGATGCATGTATCACAATTAACTAGATGCATGTATTACAAACTCCTAAAGGACTTCTTGAAAAACTAAGAGATAATTATGGAAGACTAAACATTAATGTGGATGCAATAATTCCAACACCACCACTCCTTTGGGGAGCAGTTGAATAGTTATAGAGCAAAATAGTAAAATAATTTATACCTTATTAAGAGGCTATATTCAAGAGGTAGTAAAGGACTTCTTAGATTATCACATAAATATGATTTTCCTTTCAAATATCCTTCCAACTAAAACATTTTAACATAGTATCTTATCAAACCAAAATATGCATATCTCATTCTACAAACTAAAAATTTTTAAAGACAACACTATTTGCTAAGAAAAATTCATTCAAAAAACATATGGTTTGCAGATCTTTTCCAAAGACATACGATGTTTATCATGTAAACTTTTAGAAACTATTTTCCTCCTTATCTAAATAATAAAAAGGTTACCAGGTGTAATCTATAACCAGAATACCACCAATTCTTCTGGTACATTGTCACTTCGACCTTGCTAAACAGTGCACCAAATTCTAGAAAAGTAGTGCAGTAATCTTGTACTTCCATGATCAGTTTCCCCCAATTAGTAGAATACAAACTATACCAGAAGTATATTAATTCCCTTAAGATACTTAATGTAAAAACTCTGAAGAACTTGGTAAGAAACAACAAAGTTTAAAGAGTATTTTCCAAACTAGAAAATTAAATCAGTAGAGAAAATAGAATCAGAAATAGATTAGAAATAATATATGAAATATTTTTATTTAAGAAGAAATCGAGCCCACTGAATGCAAAGTATGTCTTTAAGGAAATTATTCCCTTCAAGCACTCCAGGTTAACTGAAAATATCCTCTCATGATAGAACGATCTTACTCACCGGTGCATCGATACCTATACCCATAGTGTCAGCAAACCACTCAATGTTAGTAGAGTACACTTAGAATGCTAAATTTTGTAGTCAAAGAAGTCCAAAAAATTGGTTGTTATAAAATGAGAGGAAATCTCTCTATTTATAGACAACAAAGGGTAGTATGAATAAATGTTTATTGTGCCTTATCGGAGAGGTCAAAACCCTTGAAAAGTTACAATCCTTCTGAAAGGTCACAACCTTTCATAAAAGTCACAATTCTTCATAAAAGTCGCAACTTTTAATTGAAGTCACAATTCTTCACAAAAGTCGCAACTCTTCACTTTTCATTCAAACCTTTTAAAACCCAACACACATATTATTAAGGGATAGGGGGACTTTCTAGAGACAAAGCACACTATACATTACTTTATATGTTTTTCTATAATTGAGTCATTTTTATTATTTGTATTTGTTTAACTACACATTGATTGTATTTAATTAATTGATGGTCTCATGATTAACGATGCCAATTTTTTTGTTGTTCTTGAGGAGATTGTGAGATTATATTTTAGTTGAGAAACATCACTTCAAAGCATTAAGCTATTAATGATTGAAATTTTATAGTGAAGGTTAAAAAACAAAACTTTGACCCAATCTAAGTGAACAAATTAATTGGTTAGGTAATAAGGTTCATTCAAGAGAAAACATTAAAAAATTACTATATTTGACGTAAGAAATGATCCATTTTTAAAAGATTATTGATTTACCATTTTTGTTCTTACTCATCAAATTAAATAAAATAAAATTCAAAATTTACCCTCCAAGGTCCTGGCTCCTACTCATCAAATTAAATATTTGGGAAAATATCACTAAAATTAAAATTCAAAATTTACCTTCTTGACTCCTACTCATCAAATTAAATTAAATAAAATCCCAAATTTACTCTCCTATAGTCCTACTCATCAAATTAAATGCTTAAGAAAATAAAAGAACTAAAAGTCAAAAATTACCTTCTTGGCTCCTACTCATCAAAGAAAATGAAATAATATTTCAATTTTACTTTCTTAGCTCCTACTCATCAAGTTAAAAGCTTAAGAAAATATCACAAGAACTAAAATTTGAAATTTTTCCTTTTGACTCCTACTCATCAAATTAAATCAAATAAAGCTTAAAATTTATCCTCGTGACTCCTACTCATCAAATTAAATCAAGTAAAATGTTGTAAACAATTAAGAGAAATTACTAATCCTCCTGGATCCTACTCATCAAGACATAATGTATTACCATAATCTTGACAATTTCCCTATATATACAATTTTCTTCACTCTCCCTTTGCTTCCAATCCTCTTTCATTTGCATTTTCAAACAACCCAAGTTATCAGCTTCACTGTAAGTTTCTTCGTCAACTCTCTGTATTTTTTTTTGAATAGAGATCAAAGTCAAGTTCTTTTTTTTTCATCAATCAAAGAGTGATCGTTTATCTTTTTTTTTTGTTTGTGGGGTTCTTTAATCTTATGGTTTGTGGTTTGATTTTTGTATAAATTTTTTATCTTTATGATGAATGGTTGATCTTTTTTCATTCTAGACTAGTGATGCACTGCAACAAAAAAGAGGCCACCAAGGCTAGAGGCATTGCTAAAGAGATGATGGAGAAGGATGATGTTCCTGAAGGATCCTTTGAACTAGACCATGCCTCCTTACCTACTTACCAATTAGGCATTTTTGTTTCATCCATGGACCAAAGAGCAACAACTAATTTCATGGACTCTGTGAATTCTGCTGAAAACTGGGTTGCATCAGTACCTAATCAGGTTCCTGAACTCGAGTTTTACAAATTTGCTGATGAGAGATCACCGGAGAAGTTTCAAATTGGTCAATGTTGGGCGATATACAATGATGAAGATTCTTTGCCTCGATACTAAGGGGAGATAAAGAAGATAGATCTTCTCCCTGAGTTTGTGTTGCATGTGGCATGGTTTTATGCGTGTCGACTCCCTAAAAGTACAATACGGTGGCATGATAAAACAAGGTCAATTGGTTGTGGACTGTTTAAGTTTCGAAATAGTAAGCTGAACAAATATATTGTAACCAACAACTTTTCACTTGTAGTAGCTGCAGAACCTTTGAAAAAAGGTGTATACAAGATATTCCCCTGAACAAGTGAAGTTTGGGCAGTATACAAAAATTGGAGTGCTCAGTCGATGAAAGGTAATAATCTAGAAGATTTTGAATACGAGATTGTTGAAATAGTGGATGTTTCCGATAATTATGTAGATGTGAAGTTTTTAGCATTGGTAAAAGGCTTCAATTCTGTCTACATGGCTCGAGTGGAAGAAGAAGAGGCTAACAAACTAGTGAAAATATGTGTATCGGAGCATCTCATGTTCTCTCATCAAATTCTTGCTTTTCGCCTGACAGAAGAGAGAGGTGGTAGCTTGTGTGGTTTCTGGGAGCTTGATCCAGCAGGAATGCCTCTGTATTTATTGTATACTTATTGAAGCATCAAACTTTTCTTTTCTTTATCATAGACCAAAATGAGTTTTTATGGATTTCTAAAACTCAATTATCTCTCAAAAGAAATTGAGATTTCAAATATATTATTCAAAATGTTTTTTTTAAGGAGAGTTTAAAAATTTAAATTTTTAATACAATCCATATTTGCTTATACTTCTCTTATTAATTATTGTGAGTTGGTAATGCAATCATTACAAAGTACTATGTCACATTCTCCTAAAGGAATAAAGTGGGTTCTATCCTGCATCTTCCAAGAAAACCCTTGGCAATGTGAAGTGCACATGACATAGTTTCTATCCGACTCTGTCACTCTTATGGGAGGACAATAGCTCACTTTGTGACCAGTCTTTTAAACAATACTCTTATCAATGAAGTTGTATGTGATTCCAAAGTCTACGAGTATGACCAAATGTCTATTCTTCACGGTTCCTTTGACCAAATAGTGTTTACACCCGTATGGTTGCCCGAGAGTGCATTTAGACACCCAACTTCTTATATCTCTTGTTCTATCTCACCTTCAATTATTATATTGTGAGTGATATCCTCAACCTCTGCATTAGCTTCTTCTACTACCTGATTAGGTTCAAGTTCTCCTATTAGACAGTTTAGTTGTTTCCTCTTGCATTGATGTCCAGGTCCATACTTATCACCACATCTAAAACACAAGTGATTGTTCTTCATATATTCATAAACCTCAGGGCTCAACCTGTAAGTAGTAGGCCTAGTTGCCGTCATACTAGTGCTCTTAACAACATCTGCATTTCCAATAGGGTTGAAGGTGTTTTTGTTCTTCTTAAGGGCAGTCTCAATAGCCTTCTCTTGCATTCTTCCTTACTCAATGTCAAACCTAAGAGAGGTGAGCTTAAACATCTTTACAACAAACCTTATCTCTTCTCCCCCAATAAAACTGGAAACAAAATAAGACTCAACAAGAGTTGGATTTCTTACCAACATTTGAGTTTTAAGATCTTCAAATTTGTCCAAAAACATATCCAAAGATGCAGTTTGTTCGAGCCTATTAAAATCCTCCACTATATCATCTAAGTGTTCCACACCAAATCTTTCACATAGATCCTCTTTGAATATGGACCAAGTCAAACACCCCTACTCCTAATGAATGATACCATGCCTTATCTAAACCATTAAGTAAAGAGCATCAGACTCTACTTTTTCGTTCTCATCCGTTCTATACAGGTTAAAATATCTCTCACATTTTCGAAGCCATAACTTAGTAGGAGGAATAGGAACTATCTAGAGCCTGTTCTGTCGATTATGCTGAGCTGGAACGAAAATGATACCATCTCCTTGTTGCTGGTCACTTGCGTCTCAAGGAGGTACCCTTTCAAGATTATTCAACCTATCAAGTATGAACTCAAGCGTACCCTGAATCCCGATTGGTGTGTCATTCAATACATCATCATACCTTGCAAGCCTGTCCTCTACCACTCTAGATCTAGTTCCTTCCTCCATAGCTACAACTCACAAGTCATAAGAATCAAATCACTAATACCAAATGTTAGGATCTGTGTGAGTTCAGACTCAATTTCTATGGAATCAAACACAAATTATTAATCAAACCAAAACACTCAGTATTTTGGGGAAATTTTCTGGTATTATGATAAGCAAATAACAATTTTTTTTTCAAAACATGTCTTTCTTAGTAATAATATAATAATTACAAGAGAGGGGGACATAAGGCCTAACACCTCTTCACATGTAATACAAAAAATGGAAACAGCTACGCTAGGCTAAGCTATATGTCTAGGAGTTTCCATCTAGGAAGGCTTTTTCTTTAGTTAGAGATTCTACTAAAGTTGAGGCCTCCCCATTAGTCCTTCATGGTGGTTCATTGTAATGCTCCAAATATCCACAATATGACCAAGCCATTCGTTAAATGCATATAGACTCCAAATTCGATGATTTATAATATTGGATATATTGAAATAATTCCTTAATATGGGAAGGTATTTTGATGTGAATTAAGGTTATAAGGAACTCCTAGAGTATTAAGATTGTGTGGCCTCATACCAAGAAAATTAAAGATCATGAAGCCTTTGTTCCAATGCCTTCGACCGTTTGTTAATCCAAGTTATGTGCTAAAAGTTATGCCCATTTTACTGGGCACTATGGGTCCTATACGATTCACCTCACGAAGTGGACGTCAGCTGTGTGACCGCGCAACATAGTCAATAGCACTGTTAAGGTCGCATGAAGTAGGCTCCAACTGTGTGACCACACACCGGCTCCGAAGTTATTTAAGTCTCCTTTTCTTGTTTTAAGAGGGGTGTTTTACTCCTTTCCTAATCCCCATAATCCAAGCCCATGACTATTAACTTCCCCCAAAAGTTAGATTCTAGGAGATTTTATAAGTTACGACAAACACTTCTCCTCTTCTTCCCCAACACTTCAAGAAGCAAGACCTAAGGTTAATTCTCAAAGTATCTTTCCTAAGTTCTTCGTCAATAGATATGTTTGAACACTACCTACTTCAAACTACTCATAAAAGTTTCATATTATATTATTCGTGTTTTCTAAATTATAATTTGAGGTTTGAGTTGAGAGATGATTCCATGAAAATTGATTACAAATGTTCCTCTGTTATTAGTTGTGTTCAAATACTTTATTATGATTCCAAAAATTGGATTGTTGGTTTTTGAATGGGTGAATTGTCTCATATTATTTTGAAAAGTTTTTTTTTGTACAAATAAAGGATTTGGAAATCTGTGTGTCTTTCAAAAGCTTTGGTTTAAAATGATTAACAAAGGGTAATTTTCCCGTCCTAGTTAGATATAATGATTTTACATTTTATATGTGGTTTTATAACTTGGAAAGACTTGGATGTTGGTATTGAACAAAATGTCTTAACATAAATGAGTCTTTGGTTTAAAGAGATGAGTTACGTGTTTTAAATGGCTAACTATGAAATTGACATGGTTACAATGGCTTGCAAATCTTGGTATGGCGATACCAATGGGAATATGCCTTATTCAGATAACTCTTAATAAATGGAAACTTGTAAATGTTTTAATGGGGGCTTAAGGAGAGTTTCATAGTATCACCGAGAAGGTGTAAAGTCCTTGTGAATCATTAGCCGGACCAGCATTTGCCGACGTGGGAGGTCCCTGTCTTGAAATATGGATGACCATTATAGGTTGTTGATCGGAGTAACCTCTACAGTCTTTTATTTGGGAGAGTTTCATTCGCTAGATTCTTATATTTCTCAAGTTCATGCGGCAAACATGGATTGGGGCCCTCGGTCGAGCAGAGGTTTGACTCATATAGCCAGTGGGTCACATTATGTCATTGAACACTACCTTACTTAGGATTAATGATTTTTGAAAGGTCTATATCCAAATATTTTAGTCTGAACTTATGATTTTGCCTTTATTTTATTGTTATGCTTTATATATATATCTATTATGTTGTTTATCCTTTCCCTTGGGTTGCCAGTACTCGTTGTACTGACTGTCCTTGGACGCTACATGATTTCATGATGTATGGTCGGAGACACAAGTTCGTGGTTTCAGGCAACAATAAATAATTGAGGGATAACAATCAATATTGTGGTGAGCTTTCCACTTCTGGAAAGTGGACTTTTCTTTATATGTCTTTCCTTTGGTTTTGATGGTATGTCGGGGGCCATGTCCCGATGTAAACATTGTTATTCTGTTAGTACAGGTTTCGTAGACCTATGGTTAGTTGGATTTGTTTTTTACTAATTAAGAGTCAAATTGGTTTTCATCTTTTGAGTTTTCCTGAAGGTTGATTAGAATGGGCCTTACTTTCCGCATTGGTATTTAAAATTGGTGTTTGTATTGGATTATCTGGATTAAGCAGGTTGGTTGATACTCTCGGGCTATGGGGATTCCGAGTGCCATGTTACGTCTAGGGTGGGGTCTCCAGACATTACACTCATAATGCCATCCAGAGTGCTTTTCTTTTTTGAACCTAAAGGATGCACAGTTGAGTTTATCCATCCTCAAAGGTCCTCTAGTAGTAACATGCATATGTTCTTCTCTAGTCTAAGTTTCATTTATGTCTCCTATTATAGCATATCTAGCAAGAGAGTCAGATACTGCATTAGCCTCCCTAATTAAAGTAGTGCATCACCTCACAATCCATATAGCTCATCATTTGTTGTAACTTGGTCAGAGTCTTTTTCAAAGTCCAAGGGAGCTGTACCAAACCGTGAATCGTGTTCACTACCATCAGACATTCCATTTCTAATATGATGTGAGAGTTAAAATTAGCATGACACCATTCAATCCCATGTAAATTTGCTTGC
Source organism: Solanum acaule (assembly GCA_036250505.1). NCBI lineage: Eukaryota > Viridiplantae > Streptophyta > Magnoliopsida > Solanales > Solanaceae > Solanum > Solanum acaule. The sequence continues at coordinate 880 of JAJOOR010019581.1, read as the reverse complement.
AACTCACAAGAATTGTTAGTAGAAAATTTGATCAATTTAGCAAATGCCATAATCAACTCCCTATTTCCTCTCCTAAAAATTCCACCAATTCTAGCCAAACTTTGTCTTGACATCGAGCTACCATCTTTATTGATCTTCCAAGTACTTTCTTGAGGTTTTTCCAATTGACCAGTACTCTATTGATCTTCGGCTTGTAGTTCTCAAGTATTGAGCGTGTAGTAGTCCATCCCCAATTAGCATCCATTCTATTGAATTTCTTGGATATAGTTGCATGTACGTTAAACAAGATTTGATTAGTAATTTTGAAAAGAGATGTATTTTTGTTATCATACCTTTTTGCATTTCTTGCTTTCCAAATTTCCTAGAGGGTGAAACAAGGAATGAGATAGGCTGGCCATCTGATTCCAAGCTTTCCTTGCTAAATCACTAGTGGTGAACACTTGGTCTAGTGTTTCCAGTTGAGAGATAGTGCAACAAGTACATCTAGTATCCACATGAATACCAAATATCATAATGATATTATCGATAGGAAGTTTCCTTTTTAATGACTCTCCACATGAAGAAATATATCTTAAAAGGAAATCCTTTTCCCCAAATTTGATTTAAAAAATGGGATTTTTCTTTTGTCTCTGTCAAAGAAAATCCCAAGAAGAAGAGCAAGAAAAATTTCCATAAGTAGTAGGAGTCCACATGCAATGATCTTTCTCCTCCATACTTCCAATGTCCACTTGAATCACCTATCAAACTAGTTGATCAGAAAGAATGTGTCTGAGAGAGTCTTGACATCAGAGGAAATTGGAGAAATAATCTTCAATTTGATAAAGGATAGTCTTGGGGTGGGGGGGGGGGGGGATTCAATTTGAATTTTGAATTTTAGTTA